>JACXGI010011067.1:0-25951 GCA_016801175.1 Esox masquinongy | reverse complement strand
GCAGATTTCATTTTCCAACAGGACTTGGCACCTGCACACAGTGCCAAAGCTACCAGTACCTGGTTTAAGGACCATGGTATCCCTGTTCTTAATTGGCCAGCAAACCCGCCTGACCTTAACCCTATAGAAAATCTATGGGGTATTGTGAAGAGGAAGATGCGATACGCCAGACCCAACAATGCAGAAGAGCTGAAGGCCAATCTCATAACACCTGAGCAGTGCCACAGACTGATCGACTCCATGCCACGCCACATTGTTGCAGTAATTCAGGCAAAAGGAGCCCCAACTAAGTAGAGTGCTGTACATGCTCATACTTTTCATGTTCATACTTTTCAGTTGGCCAACATTTCTAAAAATCTTTTTTTTGTATTGGTCTTAAGTAATATTCTAATTTTCGGAGATACTGAATTTGGGATTTTCATAAGTTGTCAGTTATAATAATCACACTTAAAAGAAATAAACATTTGAAATATATCAGTCTGTGTAATGAATGAATATAATATACAAGTTTCACTTTTTGAATGGAATTACTGAAATAAATCAACTTTTTGATGATATTCTAATTTTATGACCAGCACCTGTATGTACCATTTGTAAAGAAAACATGAGTGAGCAGGCAAAACACATCTTTTCTATCTTATGGGATTCACATTCAACTGTAGGTCATAACAGAATGGCACAATCATAAAACAAAATATATCAGCTTTGAAAAAAAAATGAACTGACATCTGTTCAAAAGTCTGCATACCCTTAGTTCTTAATACTGTGTATGGCCCCCTTTAGCATCAATGACAGTGTGCAGTCTTTTGTAATAGTTGTCTATGAGGCCCCAAATTCTTGCAGGAGTTATAGCTGCCCATTCGTCTTGGCAAAATGCTAAGTCTTTGGTCATCTTGCATGAACCGCACGTTTGAGATCTCCCCAGAGTGGCTCAGTGATATTAAGGTCAGGAGGCTGATGGCCACTCCAGAACCTTCACCTTTTTCTGCTGTAACCACTGGAGGGTCAACTTGGCCTTTATGGTTAGGGTCATTGTCGTGCTGGAAAGTCCAAGAGCGTCCCATGCGCAGCTTTCATGCAAAAGAATGCAAATTGTCTGCCAGTATTTTTTGATAACATGCTGCATTAATCTTTCCATCAATTTTCACAAGATTCCCCATGCCTTTAGAGCTCACACACCCCCAAAATATCAGTGAGCCACCATCATGCTTCACAGTGGGGATGATATTCTGTTCACTATAGGCCTTGTTGACCCCTCTCCAAACATTGCGCTTATGGTTGTGACCATAAAGCTCTATTTTGGTCTCATCACTCCAAATTACAGTGTGACAGAAGCTGTGGGGCATGTCAAGGTGTTGTCGGCCATTTGGTAACCGGGCTTTTTTGTGGCACTGGCGCTGTAAAGGCTTCTTTTTGGCAGCTCAACCATGCAGCTCATTTTTGTTCAAGTATCGTCGCATTTGTGCTCCTTGAAACAACCACACTGTCTTTTTCCAGAGCAGCCTGTATTTGTCCAGAGGTTACCTGTGCGTTTTTCTTTGTATCCCAAACAATTCTTCTGGCAGTTTTGGCTGAAATATTTCTTGGCCATGGCTTAGTAAATATAACCTGACCATGGCTTAGTATCAAGAGATCCCTGAATTTTCCACTTCTTAATAAGTGATTGAACAATACTGACTGGCATTTGCAAGGCTTTGGATATCTTTTTATTTCCTTTTCCATCTTTATAAACTTCCATTACCTTGTTACGCAGGTCTTTTGACAGTTCTTTTCTGCTCCCCATGGCTCAGTATCTAGCCTGCTCAGTGCATCCACGTGAGAGCTAACTAACTCATTGACTATTTATACATAGACACTAATTGCAATTTAAAAAGCCACAGTTTTATCATTATTATTTAAAAAGGAGCCAAACAACGATGTGATAATAAATGGCTTCATATGATCACTATCCTTAAATAAAAGTTTTTGTGCATGATCAGTCATATTTTCAAAATCAATGCCAAAATTTCACAATTTCTGCCAGCGTATGCAAACTTATGAGCACAAATGTATACTGTATACAGTGCCTTCAGAAATTATTTAAACCCCTTACCTTTCTCTACATTTTGTTGTTATAGACTTCATTTATAATGATATAACTTTTTTGCCATCAGTCTACATACAATACACCATGAAGACAAAGCGAGATGTTTCCCAATTGTACATAAGTATTCAGACCCTTTGCCATGACACTCTAAATTCTGAATATATTGTATCATTATGATCATCTTTGTGATGGAGTCCATTTGTGGCAAATTCAATTGGTTAAACATGATTTAGGAAGGCACACACCTGGCTAAGTAAGGTCCTATTCTTCACAGTGCATGTCAAAGCAAAAACCATGCCATGAAATCAAATTATTGTAGACCTTCAAGATAGAATTTTGTCGAGGCACATATGTGTGGAAGGTTATTAAAAAAAATGCTAAAGCACTGAAAGTTCACAGTGAGCTCCGTTGTGTAATGGAAGACATTTGGAATCACCCTTCCGTCCAGCCAAATAAAGTAACTGGACAAGAAGGGCCTTGGTCAGGTAGGTGAACTTCAGAGTTTATCTGCAGAGATAGGATAACCTGACTGAAGGACAACCATCTCTGCTGCACTTCATCAATCAGGCCTTGGTAGGGTGGCTAGTCGGAAGTCACTTCTGAGTAAAAGGAATATGACATAGTGTCTGAAGGACTCAGAGAGCATGAGGAAAAGTATTTTCTGGTCTGATGAGAATTTAACTATTTGGCCTGAATGCCAAGCACTACTCTGGCAAAAACAACGTACCTGCTCATTTCCTGGCTAATACCGTGACTACATTTAAGGTTAGTGGTGGAAGCATCATGCTGTGGGGATATTTTTCAGTGGCAGGGTCAGGATTGAGGGAAGGATGATACTGATACTGGGAGGTTGGATTTTGTTAATATGTGATGGATGGAATGAATCACTCAATATTTCACACACAACATAGTGTTAATACAATCAATGATTGTACACAATATGGACAAAAGAATGTGGACACTCGACCATCACACCTATATGAGCTTGTTGGATATCCCATTCCAAAGCCACGGGCATTAATATGGGGTTGGCCCCCCCTTTGCAGCTGTAACAACTGCCACTCTTCTGGGAAGGTTTTCACAAGATTTTGGAGTGTCTCTGTGGGAACTTGTGCCCACCAGCCAAAAGAGCATTTGTGAGGTCAGGCACTGATTTTGGAAGAGAAGGCCTGGCTCACAATCACCGTTCCAATTCATCCCAAAGGTGTTCAGTGGGGTTGGGTTCAGTGCTCTGTGCAGGCCACTGGAGTTCTTCCGCAACAACCTTGTCGAACCATGTCTTTATGGACCCTGCTTTGTGCACAGGGGCACTGTCATGCTGGAATGGGAAAGGGCCTTCCCCAAACTATTGCCACAAATTCGGAAGCATCCAATTGTCTAAAATGTCTGTGTATCCTGTAGCATTAAGATGACCCTTCACTGGAACTAAGGGGCCTAGCCCAAACCCTGAATCACAGCCCTAGACCATTATCCTTCCTCCACCAAACTATACAGTAGGCACTATGCATTCCAGTAGATAGCTTTCTTCTGGGATCCGCCACACCCAGATTCGTCCATCAAAATGCCAGATAGTGAAGCATGATTCATCACTCCAGAGAACACGTTTCCACAGCTCCAGTATCCAATGGTGGTGTGCTTTACACCTCTCCAGCCGATGCTTGGCATTGCGCATGTTGTGAGGCTTGCGTACAGCTGCTTGGCCATTACAGTTCTTGTGCTGATGTTGCTTCCAGAGGCAGATTGGAACTCTGTGGTGAATGATGCCACAGATGATAGGCAATTTTTTTGTAATTGCCTATTGGAGATTTCATGGCTGTGTGCTGGATTTTATGCACCTGTGAGCAATGGGTCTGGCTGAAACACCTGAACTCAATAATTTGTAGGGGTGTCCACATACTTTTGGCCGTATAGTGTATGTTCAACATACCCCATACAACCCTCCCTGCCCAGCCATCATCAGCGCCCTCTAATCAAAAGTCTTCCTGGGGCTATGGGACCGTATACGTTACCAGTGATAATGTAGATTTACACAGCCGGACGTTCAAATTAATGATTCAGTTTAACAACTTCCAAAAATACTTGTTACTCTCGAGTCAATGAGTCGTTCAAAATAAATGAATCGTTCACAAACTGCACATCGCTAGTTCTAGACAAGTCTGTGACTGTCCCTGAGTGGTCTGGCCAAAGCCAGAGGTGGTCAACCAGGGGCATGAAGCACAGCATGATCATCCCTGTGAACACCATCTGAAGGAAACAACAGAATGGTATGGATAAGCTTCAAGTTCTTGTCAAATAACATTTCCTGTTTGGGAAAATAGAACAGATTGAGTAAAACAGGCATATTGGGGGAACTATTGAAGACAACTGGAAAGGGGAAAACAGAAGAACTTTATTTTTAAAGTACGAATGGTGTTAACGCACCCTTTGTACTACAGTGATCTGAGGCTAAAAGGTTGATAGTGACAATGATATACAACTGTATATTTTTTATTCAGAGTGAGTTATTTAGGGTCAGGTTATCAGTAGAATTCCATGAGTTACATATAAAAACATTCACACTGCTTTAAATTAAATTTGAATTCCATAGTAGGCCATTAGTAGTGTGATAAGTACCTTCTAACAGAGGAAGTGCTATTCTTACAGAGGGAGAAAATACTGTTTTAATGTTTCTGGATCTCACTCCAGCTCTCAGATGGAAACTATCTCCTACAATTTTCTTTTGTTAACTGTGGCTAAGGCACGCACATAGGGAAGAAAAATAGCATTCCAGATCTCCTGGAAGGTTCACTTCTCTCCAACTCTAACCCAGTATCAAAACTAAAATGACATTTCAGCAGCTTATCTCTGAATAAGTTCAAATCTAGAGTTGGGCAATGATGTCTGGGGCTGTACTATATTGCTTCACCCCACCCCATTGTATCTCTTGTTTTTTTTATGTTACTTCATGTTTTTAACTGTATACTCTATTTTATGTTTTAGTGTCTATCATTGTATATAGATTTTTAACTGGAATGAGACTAAACTGCAAATATAAAGGAATTATAAAAGCAAAGTGTCTGTTCTACGATGTGAAAACAGACTTCCGCAATGATAATTCCCTAGGAACAGAATTCATGTGATATTCCTCGACCTGCGGTGAGGTCATATTTGCACCCTAACATAAAAACCTTTCAGATTTACAAATACAGAAAAAAATGAGACCCTTCATCATAGACTCTAATAATTTGTAGAAAGACATTTTAGCATAAAGTTGCAATAAGGACAGTAGGAGCCAAGGTCTTAGCATTTAGCTAAACAATCATATTTATCCATCGTCATTGTAAATAAGATAACATACTTTATTTTTATATTAGCTGTTTTGCTTCAAGAAATTAGCGGCGTATGACAAGTACAAATCAAAAGCCTTGGACTGTTGCTATACCGGCCATTAAAATACCAATGACAGAAGTATCAGAAAAACCTACCCCATACATAGATAAGATTATATCTACATCAAAACACATTTGGTTGCAGATGTCATCCTGAAGATCCCATTAAGGCCAACCTATATTTTAAAATACATGTAGCAACGCTTTCCTGTGAGAGAGGTCAATGAATGATTTCATTTGTCTTTGTGCAATTAAAACGAACAAATTAATATTAAGCTTGTTTTCTGGAAAGGCCATTGTATTGCAGCAAGAAATGTATTTCCTATGTACTTTATCTTAGTTCATTGAAATGGCAAATCATGCATGTTTTATTTTCTGAACCACAAAAACATGCAAATGCTTCTGCTTCATGCTTATTCAGTGCAAAAGGCATAAAGCAGTCCTCATGTCAGGGTGATTTTGCATATTTCAAAATTTCAGCATTTTCCACTCATAGGACAGAAAACTTTGCAGTCATAAACCTTAAATTACAGTGAAATTATGAGAATGTAATAAATACACATCTTGGGGGAATACAAAAAATATAAAGTTATTGGTAGAGTACTATAAATTGGTATGCCTGCTAAACCCATATTTCTCAGGGGTAAGAAAAACAAATTGTGTGGCCTAGGGTTGGTCTAAAGGTGCTGCCTCTGGTACGTCACATTTTATAAAGACCGTTTTACATTAGCAGTTGTCACGAAGTACCGCTGCCACAATGGTTCAAAGGTGGCCCAGTGCTTTTTCAGCAAAAAATCGTCACCCCGTCAGTAAAGCATAAGAAATAATTGAAACCAAAAAACAGTATATAGTGTATTATCAGCGTAATATCAGTAAATATTAGCCTTTTTATTGTTCAGTCATAAATATACATTGCAGAAACTGAAAAGGACTACAAAAATAAAATATGCATATTGAGAAGTGAGAATCTTCTGAGGCCCAATGTCCTGAACGCTTACAAGTTGAGTGCTTTCTGCAAAGACACTACTTAGTATGTCCCACTTTGCTAACTTAACAAAAGTCATTGGTCAATTAAGAATCACACTACCATGCCATATGTTTTACCGTACAGGAATCCTAACACGATTTTTGGCAATATTAGTCCATCCTAGCCTGAATGTCAGTCTTTTTCTTCCATCATTCCAACTGTTTGCTAGGTTTGGCTTGACAGTGAACAATGGGCAATTGAAACAACAGTCTTGATTCAAGTCTCGCTAAATATACAGAACATAACCACCTAGGGATCACTTTATTTTCATGTACCAAGATGCTAATACGGACATTTCACATCTTGCCTCCAAAGAATTTGGAGAACAAGGAAAGATCATCCTGCATGTCCAGAGAGGGGGAAGTGCCACCTGGGGGGAAAAAGGAGTATTTAAAAATGATTTAAAAAAAAAGTTGGACGTGCAACTTCTGTTTGGACGTTGATATGGTTTTGCATTTAATCACAATATGGTATGGTTCTCCTCAGTGTCAAGGCATTCTCACATTTGAATCATAGTCTGTATATAAATTAATATGATTTGTATCCTGAATTCAATAGTCAATGAGGCATCCATTTGAAATTGTCAAACTTACAGAAGGACACTGACCTGGCGGTAGGAAAGATACAGCTTGATCCTGTACCACCTCCTGCCCCCCTGTACGAGTCACAGTGGTCTCCTCGTTCCCCTGGCCATCTCGGACTGTGCGCCTCTCCTCAACACTCTAAACAAAAATATCCAAATAGGACATCCAATAATGTCATATACAGAGTCTAGTACACTACTTTCTAGCCCGGCTGACAGCCGAGTCCAGAAGTGGTGTTTTGATGTGGTCGGCAAGAGACAAAATAAAGAAGGCGATACACATTGCTGGTTCGATATCCCCTTTTCAAATTGAACTAATCATGATCAATGTTTTACTAAAGCACTGCCCCACAAAACCAAAGTAATGTTTGCTTGCAAATCCTTTGGTGTAGCAAAGTGATGAGGAAGCATTTTTTTTCTGGAGCCAGTCTCTCTACTCAATCAGCGGCTTAGCAATAAATGGAGAATGGGACTAGTTTAAGAAATTTCTATCAATTATTGTATTCTACATTATAATGTCACTATTGACATAAGTCACTACTTAATTTCTTAAAAGATTTTAAGATTGCATATGGTCATACTTTTCTCTGTTAAAACTCAACAGCACACATCAATATGCAATATGACCTTTGATTCTGTCCCGGTACACAGAACAATCAAAGTTGTTGTTCTATTACTAAAATGCAGTATGGGACGACCAGGTTTGCAATGTGAAAAACTAATACTCACAAATATGAAGTACAAATTTGGTTCTGTTTTGCTTGTTTAAAGGAAACATTTTGCAACTAAAATGTTTTGTTTAGTGAAAATAATACTCCCTACGTCACACTTGTTCGACTGATGACAAGTTGGTGTGTAGTTGGTATACAAGTTTTTAAAGTAGCTCGGGCATACAAACTATTTCCTACATGCACTAAAAACTTACCAATCGCTCTTGTAATTTGTCTATTTGTATATTTTCGGGTAAATAGCGCAAACTAAACCAACATGTCCCATCTTGCAGTCAGGTGTGAGTACATGTACAGCTGCACCCCATATAATATTAAAAAATCCAGAATCACAACCTAAATACACAAAAAAAAGCACTCTACGGTCTGTCGGAGACATGTCTCTTACCCCATCAGGCTTCATCACTTTTGTGACAGTGACTGACTGGAAGAAGGACCGAGTCTTTGGCTGAGTGGTAGAAGGTGGAGTAAGAATCTGATCCAGCCCTTCAGAGGAGACTTGCGAATCCATATCTTGGGATATAGTTTTTGGGAAAATATTAATTATGAAAACATGACAACTAACTGTTAAATTACTAAGTCACAGTTACTAAAATAAGAAGCCCCTGCTGCTAAATTCCTTAAAAATATGAGTCTAAAATATGAACCAAACTCGAAAAAGCAATTTATGAATGGTGGGTCTAAATACAATTTAGGTATTTGACAATAACATGGCTGTACCTCGGTCTGCTTTGGGCTCCTGCTCTTGACCGCCTCGTAGCCCTCCGTTCCAAATATCATTGAACTGGAGAAAAGAATGGAGAATCACACGAAATAACAAGGCAACAGTAAACAATATTGGCCCTCATCAAGGACTTGTATAATACAAATTGAAAGACATTCACCCAAGTTTAAAAACAAGAAACCAGCTTATTAGCCATTCGTGAATGACACTGAAACAATAACTATCAATATAGGTGATGATAACAGACTTTTTCGTCAAGTGAAAAGACGAGAGAATCATGTAGCCAGCAAAGGGTTTGTCTATCCTGAACTAATCCTAAAATCCACCAGAACTGTTTTATTTTAGGCTTCCGTTAACGTAGCTACTGAAGGTTGTAACCAGCTAAGTTTTTGTCTATTGTGAACAAATCCTCTTTTGCCACTGGCCGTTTTAACAGCTAATTAGCCATTTGTGAGTGACATTGATAAAGTATCTATGAAAATAGGTGACGATAACTGACTTTTTCGTCAAGTGAAAAGACGAGAACTGTTTTATTTTAGGCTTCCTATAACGTAGCTACTGAAGGTTGTACACAGCAAAGTTTTTGCTGCCCTAAACAAACCCTAAGGCATAATGTGTTTTGACTGTGATGGGAGTCAAACACGGGACCTATTGATCCGTAGTCCGCATCTCTAACCACTACACTATTTAACAAGGGTGGGTGGGTCGGTCGCATTCGCTTTTCTAGGCCGGCTCCACTTACATGGTCCGGCAAAAAATTGGCAGTTGGTATAAAACATTGTGACTGATTTATGTCTTAATACACATTTTCCTTCAGAATTAAACACAATACAGTAAATGAATGTATTAACAGAATTATTTATATACAAATGACAATATAATATGAGAGTGATCTCTACCATTCAACTTCAAGACCCTGCAATAGTTAAGTACATCTTAATGAAGCAGGCATCAGCAAAGTCAGGGCTAGGATGAAAAGAAATAAAACCTTGGAGAAGGGCATCCAGGTTTTAGGGAAACAAGAGCCACCAGATGGAGGACTGTCATAATTCCTGGGGCCCCCTGATGGTCCAGAGGGGGGCCCGGTTGGCATGCGGTGGGAGTCATCTGGGCTTTTTAACATGAAGTCCCTCAGTGGATTTCCACTGGATCCTCTCCCACCTCTATCTGGTCTTTCCATGGGCGGGGGCTCCTCAACATTAGGGACACCTGGCGTGATGGAGAGGTCATAAGAAATGAATACAGTGTTGAACACAGTATTAAACAAGAATTAAAGTTAATGTGTAATCAGATAGTCTACTAAAGAGATGGTGCTCAGTTGTGTATTGGTAATTGACAATGCATTGGTCAACAACTGGGGAGTAATGTTAGATGGACCTGGTCAAGGGAAATGGGACGCTGGAAAGTGTCGTTCAGTTTGTAGAGCATGGCGCTTACATCGGCAGGGTTGTAGGTTCAATTCCCACAGGGGGCCAGTATGAAAATGTAAGCACTCATATCGCTCTGGATAAGAGTGTCTGCTAAATGACATGATATAGCTATTATAAAGTGTGAAGAACCATCTAAAATCAAGAGTTTATATTTGCAGGAAATTAAAAAATGGATTGATTTTCCAACTATTTACCATTCAGGTATAACTGGACAGACACTGGACATCCATGGACGTTGACAACTATTTCAAATAAGGTCAGTCTGCCCTGGCTATTCTCCACCAACATTGATTTATTTGACTTAAGTGCACCTACCAAAACGGCCTGGTCTAAACTGGCCGTCCAAGCGGCCTAGCTGTGAGAAGATTTCTTCCATCCCTCTGAAGACATGGCCAAAGACCTCTGGCTCCTGGACACTTACTCCGTTTGGGCCAAAGCTGAACCCAAACCTCCAATGATCGTCAAACTGGTCCGTCTGGCCAACGCCACCCTGGAAACGATCAAAGTACATTCCATCTTCTTCTTCATCATCATCATCATCATCATCATCATGGGTCATGCCATCGAAGAAGGGGTCCCTGAGCGAGATGATGAAATGTGACGCAGAAGAAAATTAGGACATTTAACAGTTGCTACTCTGATTTACCTAAACTAGTCATAGCTACAATTCCAACTACGGAGTTGTCTCTTCAATAGTTACTGGATGTTTAGGCTATTTGTCGACACCCGTACCGTAGTTGTGCACAGTTGCACACTATGTAGACGGAGATGAAACATACACTTTATGAAAAGTAGTCAGGTTCGACAAAAACACGACTCGTCAACAAAGGCATGTGTATATAATCCTTATGCGGGCAACAGTAAGATACCAGACGATGGTTCAGTGTCTCTGGCTATCAACAAACTTCTTAAGTAAATATCTGAATAGTAGGTAGCCAGGAGTAAGGAGATAACTATTGGTCTTAAGCAAATAACAGGTTTTTAACCACACTTCAATGGTAGAAAGCAAGTACAATACTTAAAACATGTGTAGCGGGAAGCTGTATAGTTAAGAATGTGATTAATTAGTTTCAAGACACCGTTTATGTAGCAGGGGTGACTTGCCATTTAGCAAGGTAGCTTAGCAACAGACAGCTATTGAAAGTTCTTTGAATCCAGTCTGTTGCTGTCTGTCTTCAAGTATCTCTTACCTTCTACCCTCTCCACGATAGTGACCTCCAGGTACCCGAAAAAATCCACGAAACAAATCAAAAACGCTCATTTGAAGAAACGCTTGATGTAAACCTAGCTGCTAGTTTCTATTTCATGTTGTCTGAATTAGTCAAAGTACGTTTATTAAGTGCTAGTCGTTTCTCTGAAAAAATGACGCAATCAGACATAATTTGAAACACACCCACTATTTTTACCGTAATGCATAGGCATAATGTGCAGATATTTTGTCTAGTCAACGTACCCAATAGCGTCCAGCTGCAGCCACGCAGACTCGGCTGGCTAAACCTCATACTTCCGTTTCGTCATTTCCTGACTCCTTGCGATTTCAAGCTGTTGTCACCTGAGTAACCTTAGTAACGTTTGGACAATTCCACCGTTGTTTACTTCCGTTTCATAATTTCCCTTACACCTACCCCTTGCTAAAACCAGCGTGTTAAAACCATTATACCTTATACATATAGGGACACGATTAAGCAAATTATAATCGAAATTGCGATACTAGCATGTGCAATTTCCAAATCACCAATTTACGCGATTATATCTCAAAAAAATGTGAATGAGTTGCGCTTCGCGCGAGGCAACGGGCACGCATCGTACGTCCGTAATAGTTTTTCTTGCAGGTGCTGTAGGTTTTTTGGAGATTACTTAAATACCTGGACTCATTTTTTTCAAATGCTTGATGGATTTTCAATGTTAGTTTGAGTTAACACTGCAAATATTAGCGAAGACGTATGCTTCAAGTTAACGAGTGGCACCTATATATTGTCCTATACACAATTGCGTGGTTATTCAATGTAGGCTAAGATTATCTACGCTGTTCACACCCATGTTTGAAAATCTCAAATCAACCGTAAATGCAATATTTGTCAAAGAAAACGCTATTCAATATCTTATCCAAACCGTGCAGCCATACTTACACATAATACAATTAAAAACAGTACATGTAAAACCCACATCTAAATTAGAACAATATGATTTAGAATACATTTGCATAGCTAAATAGTATTATTCAACCCACTAACAATATCTATAGAATCATTTCAGATAGACAAAACAAACTGTTTCCTATGTTACAGCTATCCCAACTAAACATTCTGTAATGTTATTGACTATGAACATGTACATTACTAGTATTAGCTTACCAAAAGTATCTCTGTTGTTTAAGATAGACACCAAAACTACTTTGTTTCACATGTTTATACCATCCTAACTCAAAAGGCCATACCAATTTTTAGTTGTACAATTTCCCAAGCATTCAAGCTCAACACCAAATCAACTCTTAAAACTCTTAACTCTTAAAAATGTTTTAATGTGCATTAACAAGAGATTTTATCTCAATGAGATAACTTGCATAAATATATGATTAAAAAAAGCCTAATACACAGTCCACACTCCTGCCCTAAAATTGAGTTTCTGGGCACTGTCCAGGAAATCAGGGGTCCATAAAATCCCCGGAGAACCCCACACTTCCCAATACTGGAGTATCCCACACAGCACTCTGCAAATGGGACACATTTCTAAATGGGACACATATTTCTTCCCTTACAGCCCATGGCATCTTGTTGAGGTTGACCACACTTAAATAAAGAACGGAGGATTAGAATGCTTATATTTACAAACGCAGACAGATTTCTGTCATATATCTATCAGCTGTGATCTGACATAATGCTGTAACTCTGCCACCCTGAACACAAATTTGAACACAACTTTCACATAAGTGAATATACTTTTTATTTCTAACTTACATTTAAAATGTAAAAAAATTGTAATAATACTTAATAAGTGTTGATTGGTACCTGAAAGTTGAATTACTTCTCTAACTATTTAGAAAATACTTACTTTCCAGCCAGCCAAAGTGGGCCAGCTTCCTAAACTCCTGAGTGCTCAAATTTAGTAAAAATAAGTTATGCACTACCTATCATGTGTATAATAAACTGGTTAACATATGTAGTAACTCATTTAGAGTCTATAGACTATGAGCACACCGGAGTTGTCCATGGAGACTTTAAATATGTTTATATATTCTAAAAACACCTGGCACGTCGAACCGGGTAAATTTGGTTTTATGTTTTATGGTCCAGAGTTTGCTTGTTAATAGCGCTCCCCAAAAACGTCCTACAAAGACGACAGCGATATATATAGAATCAGGTGAAGGTAAAGAGCAAGGTACACCCTTTGGTTTGTAGGTTTCGTTCCGTTTTCAAAAAACGATTTTACGTTACTTTCAATGGTGGAATATTACGTGGATGAGGCTAAGGGACAGTCTTAAAAGTGCATTCGGCAGAAATCACTGTTTAGACATTTTCTTTCTTCGCGCCAACTTCCAATTTTTTTCTCCACATTTACAATTTAAAAAGGTCTTATTATTTGTTTATATTATACTAAAAAAATATAAAATACAAATAGGCTAAGCCTAAATCATTTTACAGATAATGATATTATCCAAGAGACATAATAGCTCTAAATCAATTTATACTTTGGTCACTGACCTTTCTTGTCCCAATTCCCCCCTTATAATTGCTGTTTTTCCTTCTAATTTAAATTCTCATTCTAAACGGCATTTTTATAATACCTCAAAACCCATAAGAGCTAGAGATCTACAGAAAAGTTTGCTATGTTCCTATACCAGTCCTTACAAAGGTACACCTCTCATTTTCCCCATTTTTTATCTTCATTTTTGTAAAAATGTTTACCTTATTACAACTCTAACATATAGATGTGTTTTACAATAAGTTCCTATCCAGGTGACATGTACCTCTAAAAACAATTGTATATCCATCTATGCAATACCTTTTTAATAGCTCATTATCCATATGAGATGGAGATCTACAAACAAGTGTGGTGTGTTTCTGTACCTATCCTCTCAAAGGTACACTTCCTATATTTTACAAGTCAATTCTCTGTATTTTATATTAAAAATATATGTATCAATACAACTCTATTACCAAACATAGATTCACTTTTTTAATAATTTCCTATCAAGAAGACATTTACCTCTGTACATTTTGGTCACTGACATTCCTTGTCTAGAGTACACCCCTTAGATTTGCCATTTTCAATTTAGGTGATTTTATCAGAATTTATCCTTCTATACAATCCTTTTTAAAAAGCTCCCTATCCATATGAGCAAAAGATCTACAAACCAGTGTGGTGTGCTCCTTTACCGCTCTTCTGAAAGTTACACCTTTTACTCTTTCCAAATTAATTATCTGTATTTTATATTAAAATTACATGTACTGTTGTACACATTAGTTAGCATACGCTGGCAGAAATTGTGAAATTTTGGCATTGATTTTGAAAATATGACTGATCATGCAAAAAAAATGTCTTTTATTTAAGGATAGTGATCATATGAAGCCATTTATTATCACATAGTTGTTTGGCTCCTTTTTAAATCGTAATGATAACATTTTTAAATTGCAATATATAAATAGTCTGTGTATAAATAGTCAATGAGTTAGTTAGCTCTCACTTGGATGCACTTAGCAGGCTAGATACTGAGCCATGGGGACCAGAAATGAACTGTCAAAAGACCTGTGTAACACGGTAATGGAACTTTATAAAGATGGAAAAGGATATAAAAAGATATCGAAAGCCTTGCAAGTGCCAGTCAGTACTGTAACAGGTGTACCTTTCAGAAGAGAGGGAACGGAACACACCACACTTGTTTGTAGATCTCTAGCTCATATGGATAGTGAGCTATTAAAAATCATATTGTATAGACGGATCAATTCTCAAATAATCACCGAAATGTAAAAGGGCAAATCTAAAGGTCAGTGACCAAAATAAAAGTGGTTTTAGATGTATATGTCATCTCTATATTAATCTATTAAAAATTAAATATATAAGCTTTAACAACAAAGATATGTAGAAAATTATAGGTTTGTTTAATAACACAAAAAGTGTCTGTACCTATGATTTTCCTTTACAGGGGCAGGTATTATTAGGTTGACACAAAATAAAATAAATTTTAGTCACATTCAATCAGCGGTATTGCACTCCCACAACGGTCTCTAAACTACTGAACCGACATTCGACAGCGTTTTGCAACATTTTGGGCTCTTCTAAAGGAAAATTTCGATTTTCGACAAAATCAGGTGTACCTTGCTCTCGACCCTCATCCACCTGTATATATTTCACTGTCGTATTTGTACGATTTTTTGGACGAGGTATTGACGATCTAACTCCGAATATCAAACATGAAACCAAATTTACCCCGTTACACGACCACAGTTTAATTCGCAAACATCCTGGGTTTTTGCCGGACTGCGTAAGCGGAGCCGACCAAGAAGAGCAAATGACTCTTACTGACTGATTGAGTGAGTGAGTCACTGACTGACTACCCTTGTTAGATAGTGTAGTAGTTAGAGAAGCGGACTGGTGAAATATAGGTTCCGAGTTCGTATTTCCTCGCGGGCGAAGCAAAGTACGCATTATGAATTATTCCGTATAGACGAAAATTTCGCTTGCTAAAACCGTTAGTATCTACATTATATTAAGCCTGAAATAAAACAGTTTACTGTTATATTGCGACTGTTTCTGGTGGATTTTCGAAGTACGCATCCGAGCATGCGTTTTGGGTCAGGATAGACAAACACATTTGCTGGCTTAACGTACAGTAGTTATGTTATAGTAAGCCATAACTGAAACTGTATACGGTTATATTGCCACTGTTTCTGGCATGGAAAAGTTCATCTTCAGTCTCTCTAGCAATTGCTCAATTCTTATGATTATTCCTAGGAAGTTAGTCAATACTAGTAAGCCTATTACTGGCTAATAAGCTGTTAAAACGGCCAGTGGCAAAAGCAATACAGTTCATAGATACTGTGGTGGAGGTAACTTAATAAGAAACGTTAGTCAGTTTAACAGAATCCTCAATGGAGTCTAGCGACTGCTGAAACGATTAATTCCGTGGTGTAGTGGTTAATGACAGTGCCTCTCATGTGGAAGACTTGACTTCGAATCTGTTGAGAATGACATTTATGAGTTATTTCTGGTAGATTCCACGATTCTCTCGTCTTTTCACTGGATGAAAAAGTGTTATCGTCGCCTTTATTGATAGTTATTGTATAAATGTCATTCACGAATGAAAGAAAAAAGTACGTTGTTTTCCCATGAAAGAAAAAAATACGCTCTTATGCCATGAAATGAAATAGCTTTGGCAGACTCGCTAGCAATTGCTCAATTCTTATGACTATTCCAGTAAGTTAGTAGATACTGGTAAAGCTTATTACTGGCTAATACGCTGTTAAAACGGCCAGTGGCAAACGCCATACATAGACGTTATTTGTGGTGGAGGTAAACTTAGTAAGAAACGTTAGTCAGTTTAACTATATCAATGTCATTCACGAATGGCCAATTAACTATTAAAACCGCCAGGGGCAAAAGAGGATACTGACAACCAGCAAACGTACAGCTTCGTAGTGTAGTGGTTATTGACAACAGCCTTTCACGTGGGTGACCCGGGTTCGAATCTCGAGATGGCCACACTTTCTGTTGCAGCCCGGCTGAATTGGGCTTGCCTGGTTTCTTGTTTCAGCATAACTGTAAAGCCTCAATTAAGGAAAGATGCCATCATACATTTCAGGCTATAATACAACACACTATGTCATAGTTCCCTAGTGACAATCCCATGATTAAGAGTATTCTGTACAGAGAATTATTTGGATAATCAATGCTGTCCGGCTATTTTAAGTGTGAAATCACTAATGCAATAATTTTGCTCAAAGCTAACGTAAACCTGTAACTACCTACATAACTTTCGTTATTAACAACGTGTATAAACACTACTATAGGTAGCTACAGTAGCTAGCTACTGTATATAGCTAGAGTAGCAAACTTGAAACAATGGCCAGTTTTACGAGTGTACCTTGAAAACAAACACTAACAGTGCTACTAACTAGCTAACGGTTTCGACAGATAGAAAATGTGTATTTGAATGCTGACTTTACCTATAAATTGTCTTTAATACCTTGAAACGGAATTATGAGTTTTAGAAAGCCGAGTTAGCCAGCTGAGTCTGCCGGGCTGCAGCTGGATGCCTCCAACGTACTGTTGATCTCAAAACCTACGGTTCACTGTGGTTCTCTACAGGAGGGCCTACGTGAGCTGGTAGGTGGGAGAAAATCATGATTATTTCACATGACAATTTTACTAAATATATATTCCATATATTATTTAAAATACAGCTATGGAGTTAGATGTGTCTCAATATTCGTAAATATAAATAGAAAATCCGTGCATATATTCATCACAACTCACAAATAAAAATAGGATTTGTAAATGTGAAAAAAATATTTTGTAAATAAAAACGTCTGTAAATATGTAAACATGGTTCACAAATAATAAATAAATAAAATATGTAAAAACATATTTCACAAATAAATCACAAATCTGTAAAACATTTACAACCGTTACTTAACATTTACAAGTGTTGACTTACATTTACAGCTCTTAAGTTATCTTACGGATCTGCATTTTGTATTTACACATTTTTGACACATTTTCCTTCGGTCGACAAGTTCTCGTGTGCGTGATTTCAGTTAGAGGGCTCGCTTGGTGGGATTTATGGAATATCCGGACAGGAGCCTGGTAGATTAGAGTCTATGGGTAGCTAGGACACGTTTTTTCTGAAATGTGAGTATAACGTTTATTTGTATAACAATATTTGACTGCATCACCAATGGGTAATACAACGCCGTGCGTGTTTTCGACTTCAGGCAACTAACTTATGCACACTTAGTTATGTCAGCCTACATCTGGTTGGCTAGCTAGCCAGCTAGTAGGCTACTGTAGCTTAACTAAAGTTATGAAGATATCTAACCCCACTTCGAGACTGACTAGATAACGGTACGTTGTTGACTTGAGAATTTGAGAATGCCTGATGTCATCCTCCATTCACTACTGTCAATGAGCAATCACAGTTATGCTAAAAAGTTTGCATACCCTTGGAGAATTGGTAATATATGTACCATTTTTAAAGAAAACATGAGTGAGCAGGCAAAACACTTTTATTTCATATGGGATTCATATTCAACTGTAGATCATAACAGAATGGCACAATCACAAAAAAAAACATGGCAACAAAGAAAAAAATGAACTGACCCCTGTTCAAAAGTCTGCATACCCTTAGTTCTTAACACTGTGTATTGCCCCCTTCAGCATCAATGACAGCGTGCAGTCTTTTGTAATAGTTGTCAATGAGGCCCCAAATTCTTGCAGGTGGTATAGCTGCCCATTCGTCTTGGCAAAATGCCTCCAGGTCATGCAAAGTCTTTGGTCGTCTTGCATGAATCGCACGTTTGAGATTTCCCCAGAGTGGCTCGATGATATTAAGGTCAGGAGACTGTGATGGCCACTCCAGAACCTTCACCTTTTTCTGCTGTAACCACTGGAGGGTCAACCTGGCCTTGTGCTTAGGGTCATTGTCGTGGTGGACAGTCCAAGAGCATCCCATGCGCAGCTTTCGTGCAGAATAATGCAAATTGTCTGCCAGTATTTTCTGATAACATGCTGAATTTATCTTGCCATAAATTTTCACAAGATTCCCTGTGCCTTTAGAGCTCACACACACCCAAAACATCAGTGAGCCACCACCATGCTTCACAGTGGGGATGGTATTCTTTTCACTATAGGCCTTATTGACCCCTCTCCAAACAGCGCTTATGGTTGTGACCATAAAACTCTATTTTGGTCTCATCTGCCTGACTTTGGCTTGGTATCAAGAGATCCCTGAATTTTCCACTTCTTAATAAGTGATTGAAAAGTACTGACTGGCATTTGCAAGGCTTTGGATATCGTTTTATATCCTTTTACATCCTATATGTACTATTGTATTATATTATGTATTGTTGCCTTTTATGTATTATTCCATTAATCATGTATACAGACCCCGCGGCAAAGGGGCATTGCAGTTACTAAAGCTTTCAAATTTGATTGACAGCTGTGTATTTTGCTAGTATATAGCCTCAGCAAGCCATGCATGCAAAGATTATTTGTTTTCCGTCCGTCGTGTTTTAGCTACTACTCTATGTTGATGAGTAGGACAAATGTGCCCGTCTATGGAAATCAAAAGCCCGTCCAAAATGTTTGTTCTAGCACTTGCGCGTCTACCGGTTTTGAGGCAGATGTTAATCCATCGACTTTATAGCACTTTGGGTCAAATCCTGTTGTTTTTAAATGTACTGTATAAATAAAAGTGACTTGACTTTCTACCAAGTGGGACATTGGTTAAATTTCTCTCACACATACACACACAGCTCGTGTGAGGGTCGTATCTTCTGCTTGTAGAACTGTCAACTTGTTTATCTGGGAGACCGGCACTTCTAAATGTTACCGCGCGTCTGAGTCTCCGTAACCAGGGCAACGATGACGTTGAGTGACAGACTGTCATTCTGATTTAATACTTCTCCGCTGTGTTTCATGAAACTCTTTTGGTTTTATTATTTCTCGTGTCAATCCAAGCTTGTGAAAACGTAATGTAGAGTGTGCACGAAAATACGGGACAAATCGCGTCCCATATTGATTCTGTAAGGGACGGTGCATTTTATTTTTCAATACGGGACGATCCCATATTATACGGGACGGGTGGCAACCCTAGGTTAGATACCGGCTTCATTACTTTAGTTAAGCTACAGTCAGTAGCCTACTAGCTACAGTCAGTAGCCTACTAGCTGGCTAGCTAGCCAACCAGATGCAGGCTGACATAACTAACTGCGTAAGTTAGTTGCCTGAAGTCGAAAACACGCTCGGCGTTGTATTACCCATTGGCAATCAAATATTGTTATACAAATAAACGTTATACTCACATTTCAGGAAAAACGTGTCCAAGCTCCCTATAGACTCTAATCTACCAGGCTCCTGTCCGGATATTCCGTAAGTCCCACCAAGCGAGCACTCTGACTGAAATCACGCACACGAGAACTTGTCGACCGAAGGAAAATGTGTCAAAAATGTGTAAATACAAAATGCAGATCCGTAAGAAAACTTAAGAGTTGTAAATGTAAGTCAACACTTGTAAATGTTAAGCAACAGTTGTAAATGTTTTACAGATTTGTGTTTTATTTGTGAAATATGTTTTTACATATTCACAGATTTTATTTATATTTGTGAAACATGTTTACATATTTACAGATGTTTTTATTGACAAAATCTTTTTTCACATTTACAAATCATATTTTTATTTGTGAGTTGTGATGAATTTACGCACGGATTTTCTATAAAATATTTACGAATATTGAGACACATCTAACTCCATATTACAGCGCCTGGCAAAAGTATTCAAACCCCTGACCAATGTTCCCTGCAAGTCAGCCTCTCAGAATAAATGCCAACCCATGCTGACCCAGAAAATTATACTTCACTGAGTTTGCCCTGTAAGTTTGCACTAAATGAAAGATAGACACCATTGATCAAGTCAAGACAGTACTGTATATAAATTATAGATACTTATCTGTAAAGTAATTAAAATACTGTTCCACTTAATTGCTAGTGAGGTATTTTATTTTAAAAAACAGCTTGATTACATACTGTAAGTCAGTATGCCGAGGGGAGCCTACAAAGTTTAATTCTCTGTATGGTATTTAAAATGCATTGTTGTGGTTATTTTCTTATGTGGTGGGTCACTAGTACAAAACAAAATCATACATTTCAGGCTATAATACAACACACTGAATTGAATGTATGCCTGAATTGAATTTCACAAAGGCCCCTTGTAGTCTACATTCAAATCAAGCTATTTCTATATGAAAATTATATAGGATTTTATCCACTGTATGTTTGTAGGGCACTGTTATAGTCCAAAATTACGCTCAAATAGCCACAATAGCCTATTGGCTACTATGAAACTAATTTCAAGTGGGTACAACCACAGTGTTAACCGTAATTGTGTGCCAGAAGTAGCAGAGTTCTCACAACTTTATAGTTTCCGCTCAGGAGATCAGACATTTGCTTAGAAACCCAAAAGTTTTTAGGGAACAATGCCAACTATTTCATTTCTCTACCTAGAGCAAGAAATTCTTGCTCATGTAGTTCACACCTATTATTAGTTTTTTGGGAAACATACCCACTATATTGTTTACATTTTTGTATCTGTTTACCTTTCAACAATTTGTATGAGTAAAATCTATTCTGTTCTACACAATTGATGAAATCCAACACTTGATGTGCATTGAAGTGAGAAGCAAGTATTATCAAGGATAATCAGTCAGTGGATGAGTGAACACACTTGACTAAATAGTTTAAGCTATTAATTAATGTCTTTATCCATCTACAAAAAAACAAGTATGCATCATGTAGAGTTCCATGTAAAGAATCACAGTTGTTTTATTTGATACTGCTGATCTTCCAAATCAACTAAGTAAGAACACAGCCCTGCTCAACCTGCACCCACTCCATTCGAAGACTACAGAACAGTAATGCCCAGTCTCGTTTACAGAAGGTTGACCTAATTGAGGGTTCCTTTCTATCCATATATTGAATGAAGGACTGTATTCAAGCCACTGAGTCCATCCAAGTTTTTCTAAACAAAAAGAAGCTAAAGGGAACCTTCACAAAAGATGACCCCAAAACAAAGACTGGTCACCACTGTTTAGCTAACTAAAACTAACTTGAAAAAGACACTGCTGTATTTACAAGCCACATGAGATACAAAAATAAAGTTTCTTAAAAAAAAAAGACATTAACATCCAAAATGATGATAATGTCTTTTTCCTGTTTATTTACTTAATATTTATATATTTTTTTACAAAATAAAAAACATATGAAACAAAAAAGCTAACAAGTTTGTGAGGATTTGAGAAGGGGGAAAGCCATTGAACAAACAAGGACTACAGTACTTGTGTTTTATATATATATATATGTGTGTGTGTGTGTGTGTGTGTGTGTGTGTGTGTGTGTGTGTGTGTGTGTGTATATACACACACATATATATACATACACATATATACATACATACAAGACAAGTTTATCCATTTAAATTCTTTTAAAACACACAGTACAAAAAAAAAAATCACTGACAAAAAGAAACGAAAAGAAAAAAAAAAAAGTACAATCCTGTCCATCAGTAATCATTGCTGCAGGTTTCTGAATAACAATATATTGGAGGAACAGGAGGTGGAGGGAGCATGTTGGAGGCTTAGAAAAAAAACTGAACTTGAAACACAGAGGTAAGGTAACGGCGTGTCCTGGCCTCTCACACTGGCCTCTTGTATAACGCCATTTTATACTCCAGATTCTCTAGTGGAATAAGCAACAACCTACCGATGTAACAAACTTTTAATAAGGGGTAAAGCCATTTTATAACAAAGGATATTGGGAACAAAGTTTATGTTGCATGAGTGTGATAGGTCTGTACCTCACTGTGGAAGTAAAGAGAGAACCAAAACACACTAACGCCCCGCAGTGTTGCACGCACGCACGCACGCACACACTAGATTCTGCGCAAATTCCACACCGGTTGCGCTCGCTTATACATCTTTATATATATCTATATTTGGTAAAAAATAAACTTCACAATTCCTCTGCCAATTTAGAGAATCCATTCTTGAAACTAAAAATGTTGTAAAAAGTCAATGGGAGCCAAAGGAGAAAGGTAATTTGTGTTAGGGTATAGAGTGGGGGCAGGGTAAGAGTACATGTTCACTACTTACAGGGGTGAGGAAACACAACCTGTCCCCCACCTTCCGGTGCATCTCCCGTTGGTAAAAAAAAACTAAACAAAAGCCAAACAAAGTCATTCGTTCTTTTAGGAAAAAAAAACTATGTTACATACAACAGAGAAGTAGGGTGGGGTGTTGAACACGATACAAATTCCATACACTCAGTAATCCGCTCTGAACAGTCTGTTACTATAACCATAAACTTCACTCTTCATCTCTTTTTAAGACGGCTGCCGTCCCCCCTCCCCACACAACCCCTCCAAACCACCACTGCCCTCTGCATGACCATAGAGACCAGCGCTTGCCCTCTCTCGGCACTGCGCCACCTTTGGCAGAGGGGTGAGTACTGCAGGTTTCACTGAGCCGAGAGCAGGGAGAGATCTCTGTGAGAGAGAGAGAGAGAGAGAGTAACATCATGGAGACCATTTGTGGGGAAGGGGAGGCCAGATTATGGGTGGGTGTTAGTTGGCCCCCCAGTTGTAGCTGTTGTACGCAGCAGACTTGTTGATCTGGGTCTTCTGTTGAAGGGAAGCGTTTTGGCTGCGTTGCCCAGTGCCGCTCTGTAAGGAAATAAAATGGAGAAAAGACAGTGGGCGGGGCGTCCTGAGCCATCTGTTTCTTTCAAAGACTAGGTGTAAAAAGAACAAAACAGCAGACAATGTCACTCCAGTGTGCGCGCGCACGCACGCACGCGCGCGCACGCACGCACGCACGCACGCACCTGTCCGTCCTGCTGAAGGTGGTGATGCAGGATCTGAGAGTGGGGCTGCTGGTGCGGTGCCAGGATGTGCATGAAAGGTGCCGGAGCGTAGCCGGCGGCGGCCGGCGGGTTGATGGGCCCACCACTGCCCAGGGCCGAGGGTAGGCTGAAGGAAGCTGCCGGTGTGCCAGCGTGGAAAGCCTGCTTCTCAAATGACTGCTGCTGATAGGGATGAAGATGGCGGGTGTTAATGGGCTGGTCGTCCAATCATTACATTAGGGACAAGTTTAGTGCACGGTTTGTGCCACCGCAGCTTTCATTCTCACCTGCTGCGTCTTCGTGTAAACAGAGCCTGAAATGTCTGGGACCCCTGTGTTGCTTGACGTCACAGAGACTCCTGCAGAGAAAACAGAAGGGGTTGGACATGGATTACTTGAGGGTCAAAACCCCTGCAGGAGAGGCAGAAACACCATTGGGGAGCAGGCTCCAAAAAAAGGTCAAGGAGGTTGGCAGCAGTTTCCAGGTGGAAGGTAACTGTGTTCTTTCTAAATTAGGTGCTGGTCAATAAACATTGCAAAAACATACAAAAGGGGCACATGAGTTGTTTCTAACATCCCAATAGCAATAACGGCTTCCACATGATTATTCATATGCCATTATTGATTGTATGGAAATAATGCTTTGCACATTATTGCTCCTATATCAACTTATGTTTCAAACTAGGATGGATCTGTTAGGATGCTTAATTCTGGGATGCGTTCATCACTCCATGTTTATAGCAAAGCACTGTTAAAAATTGGTAGTGAGTGATATACACTAATGGAATATGCAAGTTCTAAGGGTGCTATAATTTCCACGTTGCGGCAATCGCAGACAGAATCACAGAATCCAGACCAACACAGAATTCAACAAAATAGAGAGTCAAGTATTTTTCATAGAAAAAATGTATTGCAATAGTCCTGCAACAGTAAATATAATTAAAATTACAACTGCATTTTGCCTACTCTAGCTATATTCTACAAATCTGGAAGAATATTGAAAAATTACAAGGCGTCTTTCCAATGAATCTACATTAATGGCAGAGATTATGTTTAAGCTTATGTTTTCTGAGGTGTGTGCAGAGACAGATATTCCACACAAAAGAATGCTCATGCACTGCAGGCACAGGAGCGCTGTGAAAAACCAAGAGGTCTGCCTACCTAGTAATCTGCCCAATCCCTGGAGTTATATCCACGGTGAAGGCAGGTTTAGGGTCATCAAATATTGTTTGGATAAACGCTGGGTGGTTTGTTGGCGGGTTGAAGGTTGAATTAAATTGCTATGCCTACAATTCTTTTGTGCAATATGCCCCTCAAAGCAAGCTACATTTCACCTGCCAGCCTGAGCCTCACTGTCACTCAAACAAGGTGAAGGCCTTGATCCACACAACGCTATGTGATGTTACAGCAGCATTTTCTGAATATTTATCCATACAGGTTGGCAGTTGTGGATTATTTATTTTCAATAACACGCCTGTGGGGCTGAAAATATACACACAGCTAACCAGCGCACCACTACGGTCTTGGATGTCTATATGAAGGTGTGATATTAAAAACTCAATCACAGAAAATGAAAGACATCACTGAAATTATTTTAAAAGAAAATCTGCCTTTTATAAAACTGATTTTATAAAGTTCCTATCCCCCACACTTCATTTAAAACATACTGAGCGCCAGTAAAGAACTATATAGCATAAAACCAAATAGTTATTTACAGTGCCTTGCGAAAGTATTCGGCCCCCTTGAACTTTGCGCTTTTGCCACATTTCAGGCTTCAAACATAAAGATATAAAACGGTAATTTTTTGTGAAGAATCAACAACAAGTGGGACACAATTATGAAGTGGAACGGAATTTATTGGATATTTCAAACCTTTTTAACAAATAAAAAACTGAAAAATTGGGCGTGCAAAATTATTCAGCCCCTTTACTTTCAGTGCAGCAAACTCTCTCCAGAAATTCAGTGAGGATCTCTGAATGATCCAATGTTGACCTAAATGACTAATGATGATAAATAGAATCCACCTGTGTGTAATCAAGTCTCCGTATAAATGTACTTGCTCTGTGATAGTCTCAGAGGTCTGTTTAAAGCGCAGAGAGCATCATGAAGAACAAGGAACACACCAGGCAGGTCCAAGATACTGTTGTGGAGAAGTTTAAAGCCGGATTTGGATACAAAAAGATTTCCCAAGCTTTAAATATCCCAAGGAGCACTGTGCAAGCGATAATATTGAAATGGAAGGAGTATCAGACCACTGCAAATCTACGAAGACCCGGCTGTCCCTCTAAACTTTCAGCTCATACAAGGAGAAGACTGATCAGAGATGCAGCCAAGAGGCCCATGATCACTCTGGATGAACTGCAGAGATCTACAGCTGAGGTGGGAGACTCTGTCCATA
>JACXGI010011066.1:8608-26066 GCA_016801175.1 Esox masquinongy | reverse complement strand
CACCTGCACACAGTGCCAAAGCTACCAGTACCTGGTTTAAGGACCATGGTATCCCTGTTCTTAATTGGCCAGCAAACTCGCCTGACCTTAACCCTATAGAAAATCTATGGGGTATTGTGAAGAGGAAGATGCGATACGCCAGACCCAACAATGCAGAAGAGCTGAAGGCCAATATCAGAGCAACCTGGGCTCTCATAACGCCTGAGCAGTGCCACAGACTGATCGACTGCATGCCACGCCGCATTGCTGCAGTAATTCAGGCAAAAGGAGCCCCAACTAAGTATTGAGTGCTGTACATGCTCATACTTTTCATGATCATACTTTTCAGTTGGCCAACATTTCTAAAAATCTTTTTTTGTATTAGCCTTAAGTAATATTCTAATTTTCGGAGATACTGAATTTGGGATTTTCATTAGTTGTCAGTTTTAATCATCACAATTAAATGAAATAAACTTTTGAAATATATCAGTCTGTGTGTAATGAATGAATACAATATCCAAGTTTCACTTTTTGAATGGAATTACTGAAATAAATCAACTTTTTGATGATATTCTAATTATATGACCAGCACCTGTAGAAACTAGAGATTCCAATCCATTCGAGTAGACGACAGCGGCAAAGCAATGTACTTTGCGAGTGTACTTGCAGACTGCACTTTTGCTATCCGTCTTACCCTGGTCATCGCATTGAACCCTGAATCCAAAATGTATGGCGTTAGACATCTGTCAAAAGGTTAAGCATACATTCGTAAATTAGTATGAAACGTAAGCGTGAAATTAGAGCTATGAAGGTACAAACACTCTTGCGACATTTTACACGTTAAGTTCTTTACTTCACGTCTCCATTTATTTGAATAGTTTTTCTACGTACATACCTTTGTCAGTAATCTGGCATCTGCAAAGATATGACCCGAACGTAGCTCTTCGAAACTGTAAAGGTGGCAAAAATAAGTTAGACCGCTAGCCCGGTGCTCTATACCATAGCGATGCGATTCCTGATTTCATGTCAAGTCCATAGCTGGTTTTTAAGACTGCATAACGACATTACACCAGTAATGACCTGCTGTGGAGTAAAGACTGTCAGCCCTCAGCAGCCCCCTACCGACCTGGAGTCCCAAGCAGTTACCTGCCTTACCTGTTCACAAGTTTCAGAGACACAATGTCCAAGTTGATGGTAAAACCAGTGGAGGGATGATGTCATTTTGTCCTTTGATATTCCAGTGGCTTTTGGTGGTGTCCTGTCCAAAACGGTGAGAGTCGAGGGTGACGTAGTCCTTTCTGGATAATCCTTACAGTGATGATGATGGGGTGGGGTGGCCTTGTTTGTAAACGAGCTTGATGTTTTTGTGTTCCATAGAACCTACTTTGTGGCGTTGACTCCAGGCATTCCTCTCCCAGGTGATCGGATTCTCTCTGGTGGTCCTGAAGAGGATGCCCTGGAGGGTCATCGCAGCAATACCAGATACCCTGGTGAGGAAAGCAGAGATCATAAGCCAGATGTCCTGTGCCACCTTGCACCGCCAAAGGATGTTCTTCTGTCGCTTTCTCTCTACAGCCGTGCGTGCATTGGTCTGTCCAGGCTTATATGCCTGGTGTAAAGTTTCTGGTGGGGAGGCAGCATTCCTTTATGGCAGCCATTCATGCTTATGTCTGTATGTTTTTTCAGTAGTGCTGGTGAGGCTACACTGTTCCAAACATTTTTACATTGGTCTATGGTGAGCGATTTGATGGCAATGACTGTGACTTGATCTGTGAGGTGTTTCCTGAGTGCTCTAAATGACCAGTCTGGACTTGCATTGTGGTGAAGATGTAGAAACTGTTCAATATGCTGGCTTTATTGTACTCTTTCCGGATATTCATGATGGTGTAGCTGAGGCCCTGCACCGGTATCAGAAGTGGGATGTTTGAGATCCCCTTACACCCTTTGTTTTCTGCTTTACACATAGTCAGTCGATTGCCCCAGATGAAATTGAAAATAATCTTGCAATGTGTGTGTTTGTTGGAAAAACCTTACCTATGTATGCCAGGATCGGGCAAATGATGCCTTTGATAACTAGGACCTTCCCAATCATCATGAGGGATCGTCTCTGCCAGCCAACAATTTTCATTCTTACCTTAGTGAGGGTGTCCTTCCAGCTCCGGGCCCCGGGGTTGGTCCTGCCAAAACAGACCCCAAGATATGAAGTTTGTTTGATTGGATATAGGCTTGGCAGGACCTGGTCAGCATGCCAGTTTGGTGTTACTTAAACCTCACTATTGGTCATGTTCACAATCGCCCCTGTTGGACTACAGAATGTGTAAATGGCGTGTGTGAATTGGGGGGTGGACCTTGTCAGTTGTGATGATCGTGATGTCGTCCATATAGAGAGCGAGCAAGGTTCATCCTGGCCATTACCCTCAAAATATATGGGTGGCTCACCCTGTCAAAGGTCGTCATCTGATCGAGATTGAAGAGACAGAATGGCTGTGACTGTTTGACAGCGTGAGCAAAGATATCCCTAACATTCAAGAGGTTGTCCAGAGCCCAGGAGACTTGTGGGGCACCAGTTCCTGAGCTCAGTGACATCACCATTCCCCTTGTACAGGAGGGTAATTGCCTGGGAAAGTTAGCACCTTCTCTCATCGAAGTCTGTTTGTAATGCCTGTGTGTGGTGTTATGGAAATTATTGAACTAATGTACATTTTAGAAATGTCTACTTTTCTAAAAAAATAGATTCAAGCGTGGAAAATGTGTACGCTAAAATCATTAAATGGATTTTCGCGTCCGATCTTAAAATGTCTTTGTTCAAACACGATTTTTCCATGTTCGCTTCTTCTTACGATTACAATTTCTTCCTACCTTTGTTCGAGTCATGTTTTCTCAAAACCAAGTTTTGAGCCTCTATTGGCATGGAGGCGTGGCTTTATCTGGGCATTGAATTCTCGCACCCGATTAGCCATGAATCACCATTATAAGGTGAAAATCATAGCCTTTCCATGCACTGCTTTTCCAATGCAATCTTTGGAGACAAGTTTAAGAATTGTGTATGTTCGCAAGAAAATCCCCCGTGGACCGGGGAAACTGTACCAGCCGTGGTCAAGCCACTGTTTCCGACACCGTTCCCCAGTCCGTCGAGAAAAAAGATAGAAAGAGAGGCTGAAATTGGAGAGAAAAAAGGAAGAGCACGAAAAGAGAGGATACGTGCCAGAGGCTCTTCAGAAACTTCAGTGTAACTGAGGAGAAACAGAGTTGTATGCAAACTGAAGCCATGAGAATGTGTTTGGGAGGGTGTTTTAGTACATCCACAATACCAAAGCGGTGACAGTAGACCCTTGAAATGTCTTTGATGTGGATTTTCTTGCAAACTGACAGTAAAAAAAAACCACAAAAAAAATATTGCAGAAAGAGGAAATGTTCAGCCTACAGGTCCTGAACATGCCCAGGCATGTTTTCACTCAGAAGAGGCGTTAAGCATCACCAGTATGTAGATCATCTGACTCAAAATAGCAACTACCCATTACCCAACAAAATTGCTAAGCTTTCCCAAAACCACCTACACAAATAGTGATCTCACTCTATTTAAAAAGGGATACTTTTTCAGTCTTATCTCCACCACTCACAATCCTAATTGAAATGAGGTTCAGATATGATCATTTTCTGGAATTACCTACCGATCTGCAGACTCATCTCAGGCTGTAATGAGCATCCTGCATGAAGGTGAGCGTCAAGATACTAAATTTATAAACCCCCCTTCTAATCTCTGCCTCATGGGCTCCACTCTTTCTACTTGGAAACCCTTACTCCAATGCTATTATGGGGCCTGACACTCTGGCTTACTCTTTCAGCCCCTAACACGTGAGTAATGGAAGAGATGATGGCCCATTTCTGGTCTGGTGCTTGTCAAAGTGGGTGGAGCTATTTCACTGTTTTTACATTAAGCAAAACTCTTACTGTACACTACCGATCACAACTGACTGAAAATAATTTCTATCCCCTACTCAGAAGTGTAATCAATGAAGACATCATCTACAATCATTAATGGAAAAAAACGTTTATTGCATCATGGGTTTTTTGTCCAGACAATTGTGATAAATACTATGATGCCGTCTGCCTTACTGTCTATCCTGGTCCATTTCGAAATACATTTCCAGTGTTCACATGATTTATAGGGTTAGCAGTTGTGGTTTCAACTATGGATGGCAATATTTTCCTGTATTTGACAATACTGTAGTATGGTTGCGAACGTTTTCTCGAAGTAAAATTGCAAAGAGTTCTCATCAGAGGCATTGTTTGGATCACAATGCATTCGGGGCTTAGCACCTACAAATACCCCCCCCACGCCCAGGCCTAACGACGCCACTGGTTCTCATCTACAGTACATAATATGCGTAGGCAAATAGTGCAACAATTTAAGAATAACGTTTCTCAATGTAAAATTACAAAGAGTTTGGGGATCTCATCATCTATGGTACATAATATCATTAAAAGATTCAGAGAGTCCAGAGAAATCACTGTATGCAAGGGACAAGGCCGAAAAACAGTATTGGATGGCCGTGATCTTCGGGCCCACAGGCGCCACTGCATTAAAACACACGATTCTGTAGAGGAAATCACTGCATGGGCTCAGGAACACTTCCGAAACCATTGTCTGTGAACACAGTACGTCGTTGCATCCACAAATGCAAGTTTAAACTCTACCATGCAAAGAAGAAACCATAAATAAACAAGATCCAGAACCGCCACTGTCTTCTCTGGGCCCGAGCTCATTTAAGATGGACAGAGACGAAGTGCAAAACTGTACTGTGGTCTGACAAATCAAAATTTGAAATTATTTTTGGGAATCATGGACACCGCGTCTTCCGGGCTAAAGAGGAGAGGGACCATCCGGCTTGTTATCAATGCACAGTGAAAAAGCCAGCATCTGTGATGGTATGGGGGTGCATTTGTGCACATGGCATGGGTGACTTGCACCTCTGTGAAGGCACCATAAGTGTTGAACAATATATACAGGTTTTGGAGCAACATATGCTGCCATCCAGACTGTCTTTTTCAGGGAAGCCCATGCTTATTTCAGTAGGACAATGCCAAACCACATCCTGCATGTATCACAACAGCATGGCTCTGTAGTACACTGCACGTACTATTATTAGGTAAGTGAGTATTCTGATCGTATTATTATTTCTATGCACATTTTCTAACTCCAAACCATATAAACTTGAATGCTCATTGGATTGAATCATTTTCAGGTGATATGTATTTGTGAAAAAAGGGAGGGTGTGGCAACAGTTATATCAAGGTGAGCATAATTATTAGGCAGCTTCATGACCTCCGGTAAAATGGGCCAAAAAATAGATTTGACTGACACTGAAAAGTCATAAATTGTAAAATGCCTTTCAGATGGATGCAACACTCTTGAAATAGCTAAACTATTGAGGCGTGACCACTGGACACTCAAACATTTTGTTTCGAATATTCAACTGGGGTGCAAAAAATGTATGGAGAAGAAAAGACGCAAATTGACTGCAAAAGACTTGAGAAGAATTAAACGTGAAGCTACCAGGAACCCATTATCCTCCAGTGCCACCATATTCCAGAACTGCAACCTACCTGGAGTGTCCAGAAGTACAAGGTGTCAAGTGCTCGGAGACATGGCCAAGGTCAAGAAGGCTGAAAGAAGACCACCACTGAATAAGATTCACACGTTGAAGCGTATAGATTGGGCAAAGAAATACCTGAAGACAGATTTTTCAAAGGTTTTATGGACAGATGAAATGAGAATGACTCTTGATGGACCAGATGGATGGGCCTGTGGCGATCATTAATGGACACAGGGCACCACTTTGAGTCTGGCACCAGCACGGTGGAGGAGGGTTACTGGTATGGGCTGCTATCATTAAGGATGAGGTAGTTGGACCTTTTCAGGTTGAAAAGGTCCCACAAAGGTTCAACTCAACTCCCATATTTACTGCCAGTTTCTGGAAGATACTTTCTTCAAGCAGTGGTACAGGAAAAAGTCCTCAGCATTCAAGAAGGCCATGTTCTTTATGCAGGACAATGCTCCATCACATGCATCCAAGTACTCCACTACTTGGCCAGCAAGCAAGGGCCTCAAAGATGCCCGAATAATGACCTGGCCCACTTCCTTACATGACTTAAATCCTATTGAGTACTTGTGGACCCTTCTCAAATGTGAGATTTACAGTCAGGGAAGGCAATACACCTCTTTGAACAGCATTTGGGCGGCTGTGGTTGCTGCTTCAGTGAAAGTTGATCATGAACAGATCAAGAAACTGACGGACAGCATGGATGGAAGGCTCATGGCAGTTATTGAAAAGAAAGGTGGCAATATTGGTCACTGAATATTTTTGAAAGGCCAGGAATGTTATGTAATTTTCATTTTGTGTTACTTATTTGTTGCACTTGCTCTAAAAATTGAGAATAAACAAGTGAGTTGGAGAAATAATTTTTGTAATTTAGTTGCCTAATTGTGCACTCTAATTGTTGCCTAATAATTGTGCACATTTATGTATTCCCCTGAGATAGACCAAAACTAATTTTTCCTTTGTTAAACATTCAGGTTTGAGGTTCAATGATATTTTGGATTGAATGAGAGCATTGTGTTTGTTCAACGATGAAATAAATCTTGAGGAATACGATTTGCCTAAAAATTGTGCACGCACTGTATAAGAGTCCGGGTGCTGCCTGCAGTCCAGACCTGTCCCTTATTGAAAACATTTGGCGCATTATGAAATGACAAATATAGCAAAGGAGACCCCAAACTGTTGTGCTGCTGCATTCCTATAAAGCAAGAATGGGACAACATTCCACTTTGAAAACTGCAGCAACTGGTCTCCTCAGTCCCCAATCGCTTACAGTGTTGTTAAAAGAAGAGGTGATGCAACACAGTGGTTAACATGCCCCTGTCCCAACTTTTTCTGAAACCTGTTGCTGGCATCAAATTCAAAATATGTATTTATTTTTCAGAAACAATAAAATGTCTGAGTTTCAACATTTGACATGTCTTTTTTATTTTCAATTAAATATAGAGATAAATGATTTGTACATCATTGAATACTGTTTATATTTGCATTTTACGCAGCGTTACATGTTTTGGAAATAATTGCTAATCAGAAGTTGAGCCTCAATGCACAGGATTTTCATGACAGAACTCATTGTGTAGAAACTGTATAAAAATTATGTATTTGAAACTGTAAGCATTTGTATTTCTAGATGACACACTGTTTGATCATGTTTGTTGTACTCAGGCAATGTCAAATCTGCTTAGGAGTTTTGAAAAAAGGCCTTTCTGATGATCTGTTGTTATTTGTACTAAGAATGGTGAAATGTTATAAATTATGAATAGTAACAAAGCAACAAAAAAAAACAAATTCTTAAGCAACATTGTGTTTTTAATAGTCAGACTTGTATATTTTGTGTGGCCTCTTGCCATTGCAAATTGTCATCTCATTTTTTTGTGACTATGCTTGCTTGTTCTTCTTTTCCCAAGTGATCCCACACGATGTTCGGGTTGGGGCGGTGAGGTGGCAGTTCTAGTACTTTGAGTATTTGTCTGCAGCCTTCTGCTCCCTATTCGTGTTTCCAGAGTGTTATGCAATCATTACGGTGCTGAAATATAACGTTCAATCAGCCAAAGACAGTTCTTGGTAGACTTCTTCTCAAAGATGAAGGGTGTACTTTGGTGAGAGCTCTTGGCTAGATTTCATTATCTCCATCAAGGAAGTTGACCTTCAAGTACTATTCATCAAATGCAGATGTCATTTTGTGTCTTGCACTGTGTTTTCAGTCTTAAAGGTACCCAGATTCTTCATAACATTTCTTCTAGCCATCTCACAAGATATCAATTACTGTTTAGACAAGACAAGAAATTCCTGTTACTTGTTTAATTTAATGTTTATTTGTATTAATACACTCCTCAAAAAAAAAATTAAGGGAACACTTAAATCACACATCGGGTCTTGGTGAAGGAAGTATAGTAAAGATCAAAATCTTTTCTGTACACTGTGTAATTAGTTGAAAATAAAATGATGTAACAACGATCAGTGGAAACCAAAATCACCACCCGATTAAGGGCTGGATTGAAACTCACACCAAAAATCAAAGTAAACAATTGAAATTACAGGCTGTTCCAACTTGCATTAATTTCATCACGGCAACTCATAATGTGACTCAGTAGAGTGTATGGCCCCCACGTGCCTGTATGCACTACTGACAATGTCTGGGCATGCTCCTGATGAGATGGCGGATGGTGTCCTGGAGGATCTCCACCCAGACCTGGATCAGGGCATCAGTGAGCACCTGGACAGTCTGTGGAGCTACTAGGTGGTGTCGGATGCACCGATACATAACGTCCCAGAGGTTCTCAATTGGATTCAGGTCTGGGGAACGTGAGGGCCAGTCAATGGCATCAAACCCTTCGTCATCCAGGAACTGCCTACACACTCTGGCCGCCAGAGGCTGGGCATTGTCCTGCAACAGGAGGAACCCAGGGCCCACTGCACCAGCGTAAGTTCTGACAATGGGTCTGAGGATTTAATAGCGGCACCTAACAGCAGTCAGGGTACTGTTGGTTAGCACAGGGAGGTCTGTGTGACCCTCCCAGGATATGCCTCCCCAGACCATCACTGACCCACTGCCAAACCAGTCATGCTGGATGATGTTGCAGGCAGCATAATGTTCACCACGGCATCTCCAGACTCTTTTGCGTCTGTTACGTGCTCATTGTGAACCTGCTCTCATCTGTGAAGAGAACAGGGTGCCAATGGCAGATCTGACAATTCTGATGTTCTCTGGCAAATATCAATCGAGCTGCACGGTGCTGGGCTGTGAGCACAGGTCCCACTAGAGGACGTTGGGCCCTCATGCCACCCTCATGGAGTCTGTTACTGACAGTTTGTTAAGAAACATGCACACCAGTAGCCCGCTGGAGGTAATTTTGTAGGGCTCTGGCAGTGCTCCTCATGTTCCTCCTCACACAAAGGAGCAGATACCGGTCCTCCTGCTGGGTTGATGCCCTTCTACGGCCCTCTCCAGCTCTCGTCATGTAACAGCCCATCTCCTGGAATCTCCTCCTTGCTCTTGAGACTGTACTGGGAGACACAGCAAACCTTCTTGCGATGACACGTATGGATGTGTCATCATGGAGGTGCTGGACTACCTGTGCAAACTGAATGGGCTATAGGTACCGCCTCATGCTACAAGTAGTGACAAGGACACTAGCAAAATGCTAAACTAGAGAAGAATCAGTCGGGAAGGATAAGGAAAGAGCAATCATCTTTGGCCACCACCTGCAAAACCATTCCCTTTTTGGGGGTTGTGTGACTGTTGCCTCTCCAGTGCACCTGCTGTCACTTTCATTTGCACCAAAACAGGTGACATTGATTCACAATCGCTTATGCTTCCTAAATGGACAGATTGATATCCCTGAAGTTTAATTGACTTGGTGTTGTACTGTGATGATTACGTGTACCCTTAATTATTTTGAGCAGTGTACTAAAGGGATATCATAGATATTAGATAATAGAAAAGTCCACCGGAAATTGCAAGCTTTTTTTGTCTATGTATATAATTATAAGTGATTGGAGGTATTTGATACACAATTATGCACCGAAGCATTACTTTTGCTTCTGATGATTGCTCATTATAAGAGCTGGACATTGCTATGAATTCTGGATATTGTGGTTCGCTTACAACCAGGAAATGTACATGGCCTGTTTCAACTAGTAAAATGCAGAAAAGCTTATATTTGCATTGCATGAGGAAGGCACATATGATAGGTTAATACCTATGGTGGTTTTAATGATTTGGGGCCCCTAGGCAGAGACTGGTTGAGGCTCCAACATCATCTATTTTGTACCTTGTTGTCCTTATCAAAGCCATACCAGCAACATTTTGAACACACCGTCTTTCTTTATTATTTATTGGCACTGCCACTTACAAAGACACTTGCATTGCTGCCCCTTTCAGTAGAGTAAATTACTTAGTTAAAAAATAATTCTCTGAAGGGTACATTTTGCCTTATAAGCTATGACTACAGTGAAGCACAAAGCACTTAGCCACTTTGTTCAAGTGTACAGTTTCTTAATCATGATCAATTAAGTGCATTTATAGGCCTACCTTCCTTTTCTTACTATGCTGCACCTTTCCTTATCTTTCACCAGGGAGGGACACATATGCCTGGATCAGACATTATATTCTGTCACTACACAGTCAGAGCTTTCTTTAGGAGCAAGGGGAGGGTAGACTTCAACATTGCAAATTTGTGATCTGCTATCACCATCATAACCAACAATGGCGTAATTGTAATCCAAAAGAAGAATGGCATGATTGATTCGATTCCATGTCTTCTTAACCTCTGTCTGGACCCACGTAGCTCTCTCAGCAACCTTCACGACGGTCTGGGTGATCAGTAGCACCTGGTATGGTCCCGACCACCTATGCTGATGCCAGTACTTCCTATGGAGGTCCCTCACGACAACCCAGTCACCTGGTTGGATCTTGTGGAGTGGCCCTCCTTTTGGCTCAGGCAGGGCTGCTTTCACCCTAGGAATAATAGACTTCAACACATTGTTAAGTCCGATGCAGTAACTCACTATCTCGTGGTTGTAGCCTTGCAACGTCAATCTATTCTGTGGGAAAGGAGTGGTGATCATCCTCATTGGTCTGCCTGTAAGCACCTCATGAGGAGATAGACCCGTAGTGCGATGCTCTCTGCCTCGCATGTACATTAAGGCAAGTGGCATCACTGTAACCCATGACAATCCTGTCTCAGCCATCAGTTTGGTCAATTTGGTATTTAGAGTCTGATTAGCTCTCTCAACCAAGCCACCACTGGCTGGATGATAGCTACAATGTGTGCGCAGATCTACAGACTAGTGGAGATGCATTCAATTACACTATTTACAAAATGGGAGCCATTGTCTGATGTCAATTTTGATGGTAGGCCCAATCTGGGAATAATTTCCCGCATCAAATTCTTTGCGACAGCGATGGCTGCGGCATGTTTGCATGGAAATGCTTCTAACCACTTGGAGAATGCATCCACCATTACCAGGCAATATTTGTATCCCTGGCATGGAGTCAACTCAATGAAATCCATCATTAAGTGATCAAACAGCCCCTCAGGCTTTGGGTGAGCTGACATTGGCATCATGGTGCCCCTACCCACATTATTTGTCATACAAATCACACATTTTGCACAGACAATTTCGGCATAAAGGTAAATTCTGGTGCAAACCAAAAGTTATGTACAATATTCACAACCCCACCCTTGGAAACATGGCCTTGGCCATGTGCCAACTTAGCAACATGGGGTAACAGGAGTGAGGAAGGACAGGGAGGTCATTAGCACCAACCCAAAGCTTCAGCTTCTGGTCAAAGAAGCATTTCAACCGCTTCCAACGAGAGACCTCTACAGTGTCAGCACCTGATTGTAAGTCAAAAACATCACTAAGGGAGAAAACATCAGTTGGAGGCAGAGAAACCATCTGCAAAATGGGGGAGACAGGAGACGTGGCAGCTGCTTTAGCAGCCATGTCAGCTACAGCGTAACCTTTAGAGATGGTATCAGAGGCGTTAGTATGAGCCTGACATCTGCACACAGATATAGAGTCTGTTAGTAGGATAGAGTCCAGTAGATTAACAACTAACCTAGAGTGACAGATTGTCTTACCAGATGCTGTTAGGAACCCGCGCTGGTACCACAGAGTACCAAAATCATGCACGATCCCAAAGGCATACCTGCTGTCTGTGTAGATATTAACAGACTGATGTTGGGCTAGAATACAGGCTCTAGTGAGCGCAAACAGTTCAGCAGCCTGAGCAGATAGGTTTGAGGGTAATCTAGCACTTTCAACAACCTCTAATGCTGAAGTGATGGCATATGCTACCAAAGGCTCCCCTTTGGAGGAACGCTGGGCCATCCACAAAAAACTCAAGATCAGCATTATCAATGGGTGTGTCTGAGAGGTCGTGTCGTGGCATACTGACTTCTTCCACTATGGCAGCACAGTCGTGATGGTCACCATCATCTGTAGGCAAAAGAGTAGCAGGGTTCAGAACAGCGCATCTCTTTAGCGTTACATGAGACATTGTCAGGAGAATGTTTTGGTAGTGCAGTGTGCAAATGTGCTGTCTGTGCTGTCTTAGCCTGTGAGATTTTGTGGCCATGAATGAGATCAGACAGAGGCTGTGTGATTTCTGGAAGCCAGGCTCCGCAGTAGCCGGCGACACCCAAAAGGCTCATCATTTGGGCTTTGGTTATTGGTTTGGGGCGTTCCAGCACTGCTTTAACGCGTTCTGGACCAAAAGATCCACCGTTAGTTGTGATGTCATGGCCTAGGTACCTGACAGATTGTTGGACAAGGTGCAATTTTGTTTTGGAAACTTTGTGGCCATTCTCAGCTAAGAATTCCAACAACGGTCTGGTATCAGTTTCGCAATTCTTCTGAGTCTCAGAGCACAAAAGTAAATCATCAACATATTATATGAGCTTACTTCCAGCCGGAGGTACGAACCCTTCCAAATTTTGAGCAAGCGCTGCAGAGAAGACAGCCGGAGACTCTTGCGTACCCTTGAGGGAGGACGGACCAGGTCCATCGCTTCCCATGGAACGTAAAAGCAAACCGAAATTGAGATTCCTTTGCCACAGGAATACTGAAAAATGTGTTACCAGATCAATAACTGAAAACCAATTTGCGGTGGGTGGAACATCAGTTAAGACAGTGACCGGATTGGGAACGACAGGGGAACGAGCATGTATTACTTCATTAACAGGTCTAAGATCTTGAACAAATCGCTAATCCCCATTAGCTTTATGAGCAGGAAGGATGGCAGTGTTCCATGGAGACTCAGGGCAGAGTATTATGGCACCCCTCCCTACCAGGGAATCATGAACAATAGCAATCCCTTCTTCATCTTCCTTACTCAGAGGGTAACAGGGCCCTACTGGGCCTGAATGTGGATTTGGGTGTGACTGTGAGAGGCTGAACGCCCTTCATTTGTCCAATATCAAACTTATCTTTAACCCACAGTGTATCAGGAAGGCCCTGAAGCAGCGGGGAATCAACAACTGGCAATGAGACCATCTGCAATAGAAGCATAGATCTGTAAACACCATGAAAACCCCACTGAGCCAGGGCAGCCCAATAGAATGGAACACGCCAAACATGCAATGTGGGGGAGAATTTAGAACCATATTTCATGGTAATCCAATCATTCACGTCCAGCACAGTTTCCAGCCAGGGGCGAGCATCCTCCCAGTTAACCTGATCTGACATTGCTATTTAAATGTGTGGTATCCTATCAGTAAAGCCAAACGATTGTTGTTTACTTGTTAATTGGACCGCTAATACACAGTGGTCTGGTCCCATATACACATTACTGTATATCACAGTCTCAGACCCTGGTTTGACTAGCCATCTCTTCTCATAGTTTAAGTCCTTAACCAATGGGGAGAAATGAGTGCAATGCAATGCAAACCTGCTTCAGGCATGACCGAACCATTTTGCTTCCAGAAAGAGCGCACAATGGAGTAGATTTCACCAAGGCGCATAAGGTCTGCATCTGGTCGTAAATCCCATGCATAATGCCAATCTGGACCTGTCTGAATGTCAGACAGCATCAATGTCTGACAGTCCTCCTGTGGCTGTGTAATCAGAAGACCATCCGGTCCACAGGTAACTTTCATGCCCAATTTGCATAAGGTCTCTGCCAGCCAAATTGCAGGGACAACATGTAGATCAAATGAATTATGCCGATTTGGAATACCATCTACAGATAAAGGCATAGTTAAGGACCACCAATATAGCCAGAAGGAAAGCCTGGTCAGAGTCGGCTGATCGTCCAGATCTGGTAGTCATGGGAGCTGGTTCAGGAGAAGGAATGAAGGCGGCGTGGGAAGAGGGAGTGGAGGCAGACGGAGGGTTAAACCCTATAGGGGAGACCATGAGGTTTTCCAGCTTCGGCTTGAGGAGTGGCAGGGGCGGCGCCTGGGTTGGAGATAGAGGGGCCCAGGACCGGTGCTGGTACAGGAGCTGCAGGGATTGGAGTACAGTAAGGAGGTGGAATGTCACACACGTCATCCTCTCTATTCCTATTCCTTTTCTTGACTTTCTCATCACCTTCTGTCACACATTCCTTTACCATTATCTTCTTAGTCCCACTCTCAGTCCTTCTTTCAGCCTCTCTCTCCCACTTTATCTTTCTTTCCTTTCTTACTCTTTTCAAACTCTCCTTCTACATTCTTTTAACTTAGCCTTTAATGTTCCCTTTAATGGAAAATCAGACACTTTGTGCCACAATACCACTTGTCCTGAGACATCCATGCCCCACTTATCCACCATTATCTTTACTGGTCTGGTCAGTGGATCAGGCAGGCAGGCGTTGTTCTTACTGCTGCCAGTCCCCATGGTGTATCCGCTGGCCCGTCACTTGTACTCAAAACAGATGATAACACACACAAGAAGAGTTTTAGTTCCTGAGGGAGACATCTCTATTTTCGCACTTGTCGCCAAACCATACAATTTTGTCAATTCTTCTCTCTTTTAATTTATTAAGTTTTAATTTTTTATCATTATTTAGTTTATTTTAGGTTTTTTTGAATATATTTTGTTTTGTTTTCATTATCTTTCATGTATACATCTATGCCATGTCATTGCAATTCTCTTATCTATACATGCATCTTATATTCATCCTCTGTCAATTACAGTTTCCCAAAACTGTTTACTGGGCAGCCTGTTAAGAATAGGGGCCCCACGGGCCCGAACAGGTTTTATTAAAAAGTCTTTAGAACCTTTCCCCCAATGGAGTTATTTTAAGAAGAAATTCAGTCTCACCCTTTAGTTTTTTTATGTTGGGGCGTATCCATCCACTGACGCTCCCTGCCAGGTCCGAGGACTAGGTTCTTTTCACGCGTTAAGCTTTATTCAAGATTTGCAAACCTGGAGAAGCTAACAACACTCTCAGCAGAGTCAGTTCAAGAGCTCTCTGTTGAAGGTTGAGCTCAGGCCTACAGTGAGGGAAAAAACTATTTGATCCCCTACTGATTTTGTACATTTGCCCACTGACAAAGAAATGATCAGTCTATAATTTTAATGGTAGGTTTATTTGAACAATGAGAGACAGAATAACAACAAAAAAAATACAGAAAAACACGTTAAAAAATTTATAAATGGATTTGCATTTTAATGAGTGAAATAAGTATTTGACCCCTCTGCAAAACATGACTTAGTACTTGGGGGCAAAACCCTTGTTGGCAATCAGAGGTCAGACGTTTCTTGTAGTTGGCCACCAGGTTTGCACATATCTCAGGAGGGATTTTGTCCCACTCCTCTTTGCAGATCTTCTCCAAGTAATTAAGGTTGAGGCTGACGTTTGGCAACTCGAACCTTCAGCTCCCTCCACAGATTTTCTATGGGATTAAGGTCTGGAGACTGGCTAGGCCACTCCAGGACCTTAATGTGCTTCTTCTTGAGGCACTCCTTTGTTGCCTTGGCCGTGTGTTTTGGGTCATTGTCATGCTGGAATACCCATCCACGAGCCATTATCAATGCCCTGGCTGAGGGAAGGAGGTTCTCACCTAAGATTTGACGGTACATGGCCCCGTCCATCGTCCCTTTGATGCGGTGAAGTTGTCCTGTCCCCTTAGCAGAAATACACCCCCAAAGCATAATGTTTACACCTCCATGTTTGACGGTGGGGATGGTGTTCTTGGGGTCATAGGCAGCATTCCTTCTCCTCCAAACACGGCGAGTTGAGTTGATGCCAAATAGGTCGATTTTGGTCTCATCTGACCACAACAGTTTCACCCAGTTCTCCTCTGAATCATTCAGATGTTCATTGGCAAACTTCAGATGTGCCTGTACATGTGCTTTCTTGAGCAGGGGGACCTTGCGGGCACTCCAGGATTTCAGTCCTTCACGGCACAGAGTGTTACCAATTGTTTTCTTGGTGACTATGGTCCCAGCTGCCTTGAGATCATTGACAAGATCCTCCCGTGTAGTTCTGGGCTGATTCCTCACCGTTCTCATGATCATTGCAACTCCACGAGGTGAGATCTTGCATGGAGCCCCAGACCGAGGGAGATTGACAGTTCTTTTGTGTTTCTTCCATTCCGAATAATCGCACCAACTGTTGTCACCTTCTCACCAAGCTGCTTAGCGATGGTCTTGTAGCCCATTCCAGCCTTGTGTAGGTCTACAATCTTGTCCCTGACATCCTTGGACAGCTCTGTGGTCTTGGCCATGGTGAAGATTTTGGAATCTGATTGATTGCTTCTGTGGACAGGTGTCTTTTATACAGGTAACAAGCTGAGATTAGGAGCACTCCCTTTAAGAGTGTGCTCCTAATCTCAGCTCGTTACCTGTATAAAAGACACCTGGGAGCCAGAAATCTTTCTGATTGAGAGGGGATCAAATACTTATTTCATAGCAGCAATGAGGTTCCCGAGGTAGACATGTACAGTGGATATAAAAAGTCTACACACCCCTGTTAAAATGCCTGTTTTTTATGTAAAAGAATGAGAAAGATAAATCATGTCAGAGCTTTTTCCACTTTTAATGTGACCTATAATGTGAACAATTCAGTTTGTTTTTCAATTGAAATCTTCGAGGGGGAAAAATGAAAAATAAAAACCTTACAATAACCTGGTTGCATAAGTGTGCACACCCTCTTATAACTAGGGATGTGGCTGTGTTCAAAATTAACCACATTCAAACTTATGTTAAATAGAAGTCATTACACACCTGCCATCATTCCAAGTGACTCTGATTAATCACAAATAAAGTTCAGCTGTCCGAGTAGGATTTTCCTGACATTTTCTTAGTTGCATCTCAGAGCAAAAGCCATGGTCTGCAGAGAGCTTCCAAAGCATCAGAGGGATCTCATTGTTGAAAAATATCAGTCAGGAGAAGGGTACAAAACAATTTCCAAATCATTTGATATACCACGGAACACAGTGAAGACAATCATCATCAAGTGGAGAAAGTATGGCACAACAGAGACATTACCAAGAACTGGACTTCCCTCCAAAATGATGAAAAGACGAGAAGAAAACTGGTCAGGGAGGCTTCCAAGAGGCCTACAGCAACATTAAAGGAACTGCAGGAATTTCTGGCAAGTACTGGCTGTGTACTACATGTGACAACAATCCCCCGTATTCTTCATATGAATGGGCTATGGAGTAGGGTGGCAAGACGGAAGCCTTTTCTTACAAAGAAAAACATCCAAGCCCGGCTCAAGTTTGCAGAAACAAACAACAAATCTCCCAAAAGCACGTGGGAAAATGTGTTATGGTCTGATGAAACCAAGGTTGAACTTTTTGGCCATAATTCCAAAAGGTATGTTTGGTGCAAAAACAACACTGCACATCACCCAAAGAACACCATACCCACAGTGAAGCATGGTGGTGGCAGCATCATGCTTTGGGGCTGTTTTTCTTCAGCTGGAACCGGGGCCTTAGTCA
>JACXGI010011065.1:0-25956 GCA_016801175.1 Esox masquinongy | reverse complement strand
ATATGTAAGGGGCTAGACTTTGACCAGCTGAGGGTTGTGTGTGCATGTGGGAAAGGGTTATAGATTCATCCAGCTGAGGGTTGTGTGTGCATGTGGGAAAGGGTTATAGATTCATCCAGTTGAGGGTTGTGTGTGTATGTAGGGGGGTTATAGATTCATCCAGTTGAGGGTTGTGTGTGTATGTAGGGGGGTTATAGATTAATCCAGTTGAGGGTTGTGTGTGTATGTAGGGGGGTTATAGATTAATCCAGTTGAGGGTTGTGTGTGTATGTAGGGGGGTTATAGATTCATCCAGCTGAGGGTTGTGTGTGTATGTGGGGGGGTAATAGATTTGTCCAGTTGAGGGTTGTGTGTGTATGTGTGGGAAAGGGTTATAGATTTGTCTGATGAGGGTTGTGTGTGTATGTAGGGAGGGGGCTATAGTCAATTTGGTTCCGGCGGCATGTTAATGACGCCTACTGCTGTAGGAAAGGAACTGTTCTTGTGGCGAGTGGTTTTGGTCCTGATAGACCTCAGCCTTCTGCCAGAGGGGAGAGCTGTGAATAGTCCATTTCCAGGGTGAGAGGGATCAGCCCCAATCATTGCCGCTTGCCTCTGCGTCCTGGAGATGTGTAGGTTGTTTAGAGATGGCAGATTGCAGCGAATCACCCTCACTGCAGAGCGGTGATGGAGGAGGTCAGGATGGATTCTATGGTGACAGTGTAAAAATGCACCGTCATAGCTTTCTTTGTAAGAGAGGTGATGTTCAGCTCCCACTTGAGGTCCAGGATAATGGTGCGGCCCAGAAAACGAAAGGACTGAAACATATGACAAGGGAAACCCTGAACTGTTGAGCAGCTGCAAAGATATTAAGCAAGAATGGGGACACATTTTACTTTCAAAGCTACAACAATCGTTTTTGTCAGTTCCCAAATGCTTACAGAGTATTGTTAAAAGAAGAGGTGATGCAACATAGGGGTTAACATGCCCCGTCCCAAATTTTTTGAAATGTGTTGCTGGCATTGAAAATGGGCATGTATTTTTCCAAAAGCAATAAAATTTCTCAATTTCAACATTTGATATGTTGTCTTTGTACTATTTTGAATTAAATATAGGGATAAATGATTTGCATTCTGTTTTTATTTGCATTTTACGCAGCGCCCCAACTTTTTTGGAAACAGGGCCGTAATTGTTTAACATGCACATTAATTTTTATTGTAGTGGTTAGGCTATCCCTTGACTAACACTTAATGGATATGTTACAGAGATTCGCACTTTCTCAAGCACTGGGTCAGTGGACTAAAGATGGCCTAAGGCTAGTGTAGACTGTATGCTATCCTGAACATGCAGTACTGGAGATGAGGCATAGAAATGTAACAATATTGTACATTGTTCTGTTGTCATGTATTACACACTGTGTGGGTATAGCATGATCCCACATAACATTCCTTGGCCAGGCCCAGTGCACGTTGGGAAAACAGTTTTTTATGTTAATAACTTGTCTCAGAGAGAAAATCCAGTTCCTGTTAAGCACTGCCCACATCATCTCCCTTAAAATCTTTACGGAGGCAGTCCATATAAATAATATAAGTAATTGTTTAAATAGCCCACTACTCTGTGTGCGTTGCAGTGCTTATAATATAAAGAAATAGTATTGTATTCATTTTTTTTACTTAATCACTATTTCACTTAATCTCTTAATCACTGTAAGTAGGCTATATGGGAATTTTTCAAAACCTTAGTAAAAACTCCAAACTGATCACATTCGTAACACAGCTGGTCTTCCATGATTGTGAAATGATTGTGCTTTGATTTGATTTGTAAACATCTTTTGCAATAAGATCATTGATTCAACCACACATCTTTGAATGGAGTGCTTTGACTAAGTCATTATTATTTCCAAATACGTATTGCTTGCTCTTGGATTAATTTATAGCTACAATGACTAAATTATTTTATGTTAGAACTCATTGAATGCTGTATGTAATCTGCTACAGCGGTGGTTCCTGACCTTTTTTGGTTACTGTACCACCAACGGAATTTTGCTCTGCCATGACTGCCCCTGAAATACCACTATGTTCATTTTACCAGTAAGCCTATGTTCTCATGACTCTTCTGAAGTACCCCCTACAGATATACCAAGTAAACCCAGGGTTCCTAGCACCCGTGGTTGGGACCTGCTATGCTACAGTATATTACAGTATATAACTTTTTCACATTACACAACTCTTACTGCACACTACCCTTCACAACTGACCAAACATCTAGTACTTCCACAATCACTATCCCAAAATCAGATGTGATCAAAGGAGACTTCTTCTAAAACCATTGATGCAAAAACGTAACTTTCATTGCAACATCGTTTTTCTTTCTAATGAAATGTAACAAATATTGTAAGAAAGAAATTAAAGAAAAAAGTGTTTAGAATGCACTACACTAAGTTCAATTCTCTCTTAGGCATTTGGTTCTTCTCATCTATCAGTCATTATACATGCACTGAAGGAAAAATCTTTTGGCATGCTGGATCCATGGCCTGAGGCAGGGTGACATGCTCATTGGGATGGTGGCTGATCTTCATTCTAAAAACAGATCCTCAGTGTGGTTGAGGAAAGAAGAGTATGGGGGCAGGTAGAGGGTCAGGAATCGTGACTGACCCAAAACCATTCCTGAACCACCTCTGGATGTTTCAAACCTAACATTGTCCCACACATTGACATAGATCACCCCTTCTCTTTGACAGACCAGCTCAATGTCATTGAGGAACTCAATGAGGTATGCAACGTTCTATGCTTCATAGTTATATTCTATGCTTCATAGATACCCTGTGCCTCTTTAAAATGCAGGCAATAGTTTGTAGACTCATCGAGGCCACATTGGCAAAGGTATCATTGTTGTCCACAATGGCCCATCTTACTTTTGAGATATGGGTTATTTCATCTTGTGTGTAATACTCAATCAGTGTAAAATGTGCCTAGTTTAGAAAAAAAGGCTTTTTTTGATGATCTGTTGTGATTTTGTATTAGGAGTTACTTGTGAAAATAGTAACTAAAAAACTGTAAAATGTCAGTGCCAAACAAATAAGAAAATACATGGTGAAACCTGATAAATAACAAATGTAAACAACAAATAAATAACAAATGTAAACCATAGCTACGTTATACTATAAGCTGTTTTTTCCCTTCATTCTAAGCCACAGTCCAGTGCTTGAGTTGAATAGTATGCACAAAGCATCCTTTGGAACTGGTTTATGCTACTGCTGTGAATTACTGTTCCAAGCCCTGCCCATTTCACTTAGCCTGCCTCTCAACACTCTGCCTCCCAGCTACACCAGTGCTGGTTGTAATGGTTACTGAACAGCGATGCAGGACCCAGGACTTTAGGCCCCAGGTTGACCCTGGCTCCAGGACTTTGGATCTTTCATAGGACACTTGAACATGGCCTTCTTCAGCTGTTTATGCTCATTGTTTGGAAAGGCAAAAGTAAGATTTTTTTCTTAAAGATACAATGACTGCAATCTAATCAGTTTTGAAATAAGAATACGCTATGTATTTATGATGATCCAAATTTGTTGTCTTTTAAAATCCTCTTCTCTTTAAGAAATCAAGTAAGCTGACACATTGCAAATTGTTTTTATTTAGGTACACATGTTGAGGTTGTAATTTTCAGACAGAAACATTAAAATAATAGTAACTTGCTACAGTTTCGTAGTAGTGGTCTGTGCTGCATCTAAGTGACTCCCAAAGTAACGGACATTCCAGGCAGTTGGTAGTGGGTGTAGGAATGAAGTGAATGCTGGCTTGTTCTCAGGGCGCGTGCTCTCTAGGAGTTATATCAGAGTTACCGCAGCAACAGGATTCAAAAGGATAGCCTTTCAGAAGTATCCACTTGAAGTAAGAAATGTTAACTTGAAAATTAGATAATGACATCATTTATTAAATAAATGTCCCTACATGTCTTAAGTTTGAATTTGTCTTATACATTTCACTTCAACAGTGTTGGAACTATGATTTACCACAAAGTTTTAACTTAAAAGTGCATTATGTAGACATTTTGCATGGAGTATAATAAAATGTCCAAAATATAACTGCTATAATAGTGGAATGTGTTTTACAACATTTATCACCGGAAAGTAATATGGGTGGGTGCATACAGAAGCGAATCGTAAAATGCCAAATTTCTATTGGTTAACAGAAAGTGCAGCTGCTCACTCTAGACAGTTCACTCAAGTTCTGGTAAAATGAGACAACAAACAATGAATAGTTAAGGCAATCAATGTGATGTCTAAATAGCTTTTTTAACTTTTAAAATATAAAAAATATTTTCATATCTTTTCTAAGCTGGTCAAACAAAGAGGAAAGTAGAAGTTGAACTGGAGGGGAGAGTAGTTTTGAATGTGCTATTGCTGTACTAAAGCTAACTGCCACAAGGTGGAAGCAAATTATGATATGCCCTTATATCTAGCAATGTATTAAAAGCCTACTTAATATCACACTTAAAAATCTAACATTTACTGTATTTCATATAGCAAAACATGACCAAGCATCTTAAGTATGGACAATTCTTCTTTTTCAGGTGCTGTCCTCATCTTGGGGCTTCAAGAATGCAGGTAAGGTTAAGAGAATGACTATAATTCAGTAAAGGATTTAGGAACTCAGCATTGGAAGCCAACTGTAATTGCTCATTCCATAATGCTTCATTCCCTTGTATCCCTTTTGATTGAAAGAAAACCTTTATGTTTAAAACACAGAAGTCTTTGCCCTTTTCTATTAAATTACAATTCATAAAAAAAAATTAAGATTAAGATACCATAGATAGTTTAACAAGTTGATATGGAGTTTTAGGGCCTATGTAGGTATCCCAAAAAAATATAAAAATGTGACTGAGATTTTAGTGGAATGCACCTTATAAAAACAATAACAATAACGCTGTGCAGTTTGCCATGACAACATTAATTGACTATTATTTTATAAGATCAATTACCTATGAAATCATTGATGCAGCCATCCATTATATAGTCCAATCCAAGTGCCCGGCGTCCGGGCCAATGACCTGGGCTGCTGCTGACAGAGCAGTGGGTAACTGAACCACTTGTTTTAAACTATATAGTGCTGCTTGAAAGTATGTTAATCCCTTGTGCATTTACAGATTTTTATAGTGTTCACCATGAAATATTTAATAAAACCAGTCTTTTTTTATCTGACATATCAGGTTAATAGTTACCATTTCCATTTGTTGGTTTAGAGGAAATTATGCATGTAGTAGAAAAACAAAATTAAAAAGGAATGCAAAAATAAGGTGCAAAAGTAAGTGAACCAAATTTACATTGGTTTAATCAAGTAGGTAAGTAGAATTGGGTGGGTAAACAATTGGGTAGTAAGTTAACCAATCACAGGAGCGATCTATAGGAAAGAGTTTGGGTGGGACTCTGATAAATAAAGTCAAAAATCTTGGTCTATTTGGTGTTTCCCATACACTTGAATTCAAAACACACCCTGCCAAGAGGGAAGGAGATCTCAGAGGACATCAGGAAGAATGTAGTGAGAGCAAATCAGTCTGGGGAAGGCAATTCAATAATCTCAAAATGATTTGAGCTCCATCAGTACACTGTTAGGCAAATAATTTAAAAATGGAGAGCATTTAACATGACAGCAACTCAGCCTAGAAGTGGATGCCCTTGCAAAATATCTCCAAGAGCCACAAGAAAAGTAATAAATGAGGTAAATGCCTACCCAAATACAACATCTGAAGATTTGTATTCCTGAGTAACTTGAGATTCCTGAATCTCAAGTTACTGTGCATGCTTCAACAATAAGACAAACACTGAATGAAAATGGCATTCATGAGAGGGTTGATAGCAAGAAACCTCTTGATAGCAAGAAACCAAACTGCTTGTCTGAACCTGAAGGTTTCTGGAAGTCCATTCTCAGGACAGATGAGTCCAAAATAGACATTGTTTTATCAAAACTGCTATGTTTGGCAAATCAGAAAAGGAACCAGGCAAGCCTAATTCAAGCCTAATTGTTCCCTCATGGGATTCAAACCCAGATCTCCCACATGAAAGGCTGTCTTTAACAACTACACCACAAAGCTATATATTTGCCAAGTGTCGGTATAGCATCTCAACATTAGATCATTTTGTCATGCATTAACATTAAGCCAAGTTTGATTATTTCGTTAGACACCATTAAGCATTGTTTTAAACTGACTAACGTTTCTTATTAAGTTTACCTCCACCACAAATAGCATCTTTGAACTGTATGGCTTTTGCCACTGGCCATTTTAACAGCTTATTAGCCAGTAAGAGTCTTACTAGTATCTACTAACTTACTACTTGTTATTGTCATAAGAATTGAACAATTGCTAATGAGACTGAAGATTACACGGCCAAAACTATTTCATTTCATGGCACGAAACATTCGTTTTTCTTTCATTCATGAATGACATTGATACTGGACCTGGTTGACTGCACATCAGGTAAACCAGGAGAACAGAAAATCAGTATCAGAATCAGGAAATCAGTCAAGGAGCTAAATCTGGGCAGAAAATGGGTCTTTCAATAAAATAACAACCCAAAGCATCCAGAGACATTCTCCGGCAAATCTAGAATGGCTCAGGATAAAGAAGATGTATGTTTTCAATTGCTGAAGTCAGTCCTGACCTTATTCCAATTGAAATGCTGTGGTAGAACCTGAAACTGGCAGTACATTCCAGACACCCTTCCAACCTCAATAAATTGGCTGAGCTCTGTAAGGAGGTGTGTGCAAAAATCCCCCCAAAAAGATGTCAGAGACTGATTAGTGGCTTTAGGAGATGTTTACTTATATGTTATTCCTGCTAATGGAGATGCCACAAGCTATTGAATGAAGGGGGTCACACAAGTTTTTATTACATTTAAAAAAAAAAAAATACACAATGAAAATATATCATCTGTTTTAGTTTGTGTCTCGAATTGGGAATGTCTTTATGATGAATTGGGGTTTAGATGTGGATCGTCTGAGTTTATTTTAATATTTTATACAAAAATAATGACTATTCCTATAGGGTTCACATACTTTGCCAGAAGGATAATACCTGCAGCACCTCCTGAAGGAAAAAGACTGGTCTGATTAGACCAAAATTGAACTATAAGGCCTGAATGCCAAGCGCTACGCTCATCACCTGACTAATACCACCCCAACAGTCAAGCCCCCATTGAACATCTTTGGGGAGACCTGAAGATTGCAGTTCACCAACGCTGCCCATTCAGTCTCACAAAGCTTGAGAGGATCTGCCAGGAACAATGGAATAAAGTGCCCAAATCCTTGTGTGCAATACTTGTAGAGGCATAATGAAGAAGACTCAAAGCTGTAATAGCAGCCAAATGCGCTTCTACAAAGAAAATAGTTTGAATACTTATGTACTTATGTACATACATCAGTTTTTTATGTTCAATAAATTTAAAAGAATTTCAAAATGATGGTATGTCATCAATTATAACTTAAATCCAAAGGATAACTAAATGTGGAGAAAGTGAAGAGGTCTGAATGCTTTCTTAAGGCACTGTACTTACTGACTTAGCATGTATTTTTATATTGATGAAGGCTTGCCATCGCTAGGTTAGTGTCTATTTTCACATGTGCTAAAATTAAACCTATTGTATATTCTCCCACTATTTATGGGGTGTGCTCCTTTTCTTCTCTTTTGAGTAACTATATGAATCAATAATTATTTTGATTCAGCAAGCTTAAGAGATACAGTATTTTTAAAGAGTGTAATAGCTATTTCAGAGGTGTCCTACATTTACTAAGTAGCTATATACTGAAGCTCTGAATGACTTCAGTAAAACATTATAACTTCTAAATGAAGGCATTTTAAGTATGAATAATAAACAATTGCACTGTCACTTATAGTTAGAAAGGAAGCTAAGAATATAAAATATTGTTTTAAGGCTCTGTTAAAGTTTGTGAATGCTTGTAATTCACCCCCTCACTAACTCAAATGGTATGGCCTTCCTGGAGGGGGAGGGGTGTCTGAGGTGGGAAATTTGTTCAAGAGGAACCAGATGGTTTTCGGCATGAATGGGGTCAGGAAGGGCAGGTTCTGTAAGGCTGGTACAGTTCTTCGCAAATAGAAAGTGCCCATAACTTTGGAGTACATGTCTTCGGTTCCGACTTGGTTTTCATTTGCCTGTTTGAAACTTTTTATTCATGATTTTGTGTAACTCTAACTCTCAATCACTTATGGAATCTGTACTGTTTTGACATCCACCACCAGGCTATTGTTGGGCGTTCTGGGCGTCAATGCCCTTTCTATTTGTTAATGAGTTGTCGGACTAAGTTTCAGCAGCTGCTTGGAAAAAATGGTGAGTATGAGACATCCCCTCTTGTCCATTGTAGCACAGTTGGTAGAGCATGGCACTTATATTGCGAGTGTGGTGCGTTTGATTCCTGAGACCTCCTATGACAAATATATGCATGTATGACTGTAAGTCACATTGAATAATGAAGTTAGTTTTAGCTAGTCCCATTAGATAGAGAGACAACTTACACCAACCTACATATCTATGACAAAAAATCTGTGATAATGAAAATTCTGCTTATTAAAAATTTGAAGAATAAAAGGTATTTTAGGGAGCTTATGATGTGCTTTGCAAAAATCTAATTTTCCGTCTTCTACAAAATTGTCTATTTTTAGATTAATTTTACATTATCTATATTTGTCAGTAATTTCAATATATTCATAGTTCTTTTAAATCCATTTGAAGTGACACGTTATGAAGCTTTAACTTTGTTGGTGGTATTTTATAATGTTGTATGACTAACTCTAATATTAAAACCATCCACTGTGTAGAGAGAATGGGACCTTTGAACTCAGCGTCTGTTCCCTGATGTAACCACACACGCCCAATCCCGATGGAATTTTAATCAAATAGAAATGTACAGTAAGATTTGTCGCTTGTGTGGGCTTTAAACCATTTGTAATCAATGGCTCACATTGTAGTACTTTGGCCTTACATTACAAAGTAGGGTTTGAAACAATGATAGCCTTACTATTCCTGTTAACAATAGCAATGATTCAGTTTTTAAAGAGAAATTGGAACACAGGGAATTGTGGTTATTGAGAGAGTATAAAGTCAGTGTTATTACTCTGTTGATGATAAAGTTTAAAATGGAAAGTTTGATCTTGTTGACACATTTTATGAAAGAAATGTGTAAATTATTACTGTTAAAAATGTATTTCTAATACACCATGGAACTGGTCGCAAATGCAAGGCTTTTTAGGCCATGGGTATTTAGTTTCCTTGTTTTAATCATCTTAATAAACATAGCTGTACACTTTTCTGAGATGAACATGGTCATAAGATTGCACGTAAAGGGTAGGATATGTAGTAATTGATGCTCTCAACAGCACAGAGAACACACTATGATAAAATAAGCAGAGCCCCTTGGGACAATCTGGTATAAACGTCTCCCTTTGTGTCAACACTCCCTCCCAGTGCTTGGGATTTCCTGTCAGCCATTAGCCTCTCATCTACACTGACCCACCCTGCTCCACTATGGCTCTCTACTTTTCCGTGGTATCAAATCATCTGGTTCTCAATTTAGGAGTTTAAACAGAAGCAGCAACTCAATTAACAGAGACAACTTTCCTGATCTGTGCTCCTACTCCTTTAACCCAACACTGAGATGGATATCAACTGTATTACTCTAGAGAGGGAAACAGCAGTTTGCTCTGTGGCTAATCTTCACTTCACTCTAGGAAGAATGCATTTGGCTCTGTTATGGAGAACCAAATCTCCTGTGTATAACTTTCTAGTCAACTTGAGAAAGATAGGTTTGCTCACCTCTCACCCCCAGAATGACAGGCTTCTCTTTTTTCATGCACAACCCCTGAAGAGACAACCACATTTACATTCTGACACAACAGTCATAAAGTCAATGGAACATGCCTGGTCAAAACTCAAGAAAAAAAAAACAAATCAAGCACAGCAACAAGTCTCTTGAAAATGAGTTTTTAAGTCCTTTATAACCCAATATATTGGGTATTTTTCACTTTGAAAATCAGTTCATGCTCAATATGATGACAACTGAAAATCATATAATAATTTCAGCCAGTAACACCATAATCTGTATCTTGTTTATGAAAAAACTGGTGAATCTGTGATATGAAACAATGCTTTCAATGTAAAATCAGCTGCCAATTTAATTACGTCAGTAATTATATATAGTTACGTTATGCATTTGTATCTCCAGCACAATGTCTTACCGTGTTTTGTTACTTGTTTATGTCATTTCCAGCCAGAAGAAACCTATTGGTCAAATAAAAATTCACTATGGCTCATAATTTGGCGTGGGTATGAATACTTTTGGGCTGAACTGTATATATATATATATATATATAAATATATATATATATATGTATAGTTAGGTCCAGAAAATAATGGGACACTGACACACAAGTTTTGTTGTTTTGTCTGTTTCCTAGAATATGTTCAGGTTACAATTAAATAAGGAATATGGGCTTAAAGTGCAGTTTCTAAGCTTTAATTTGAGGGTATTCACATCCAAATTGGAGGAAGGGTTTAGGAATTACAGCTCTTAAGTATGTAGCCCCCTCTTTTTCAAGGGACCAAAAGTAATTGGACAATTGACTCAAAAGCTGTTTCATGGACAGGTGTGGGCTATTCCTTCATTATATTTCTTCATCAAATAAGCAGGTAAAAAGTCTGGAATTGATTCCAGGTGTGGCATTCGCATTTGGAAGCTGTTGCTGTGAACCCACAACATGTGGTCAAAGGAGCTCTCAATGCAAGTGAAACAGGCCATCCTTAGGCTGCAAAAAAAATTCCATCAGAGAAAAAGCAGGAACATGGCCAAATCAAGAAGTGGCCAAATCAACAGTTTGGTACATTCTGAGAATAAAAGAGCACACTGGTGAGCTCTGCAACACAAAAATGCCTGGACGTCCACGGAAGACAACATTGGTGGATGATTGTAGGATCCTTTCCATGGTAAAGAAAAACCCCTTCACAACATCTAGCCAAGTGAAGAACACTCTCCAGGAGGTAGGCATATCATTATCCAAGTCTACCATAAAGAGAAGACTTCACAAGAGCAAATACAGAGGGTTCACCACAAGATCCAAACCATTCATAAGGCTCAAGAATAGAAAGGCCAGATTAGACTTCCATAAAACATCTAAAAAAGCCAGCCCAGTTCTGGAACAACGTTCTTTGGACAGATGAAACTAAGATCAACATGTATCAGAATGATGGGAAGAAAAAAATATGGATAAGGCTTGGAACGGCTCATGATCTGAAGCATACCACATCATCTGTAAAACACGGTGGAGGCAGTTTGGTGGCATGGGCTTGCATGGCTTCCGATGGCATTGGGTCAGTAGTGTTTATTGATGATATGACAGAAGACATAAGCAGCCGGATAAATTCTGAGGTGTATAGGGATATATTTTCTGCTCAGATTCAGCCAAATTCAGTGAAGTTGATTGGACGGTGCTTCACTTTACAGATGGACATTGACCCAAAACATACTGCGAAATAAGGGGCCCTTGAAATAAGGGGACTGTGTAAGAAAATGTTTGCAATTCCTAAACATTTCATACAATATTTTTGTTCAACCCCTTGAATTAAAGCTGAATGTCTGCACTTCAATTGCATCTTGGTTGTTTCATTTCAAATCCATTGTGGTGGTGTACAGAGCCAAAATTATGAACATTTTGTCAGTGTCCAAATATTTCCGGACCTAACTGCATATCGATAGACATAGGGTCAAATACCTTTTTACAATTTAGTCTTTTACCTGATTCAGAGCAACTTCCAGTAGTTAGCATATACATTTTACAGTTTTTAATACTGTTGAAGGTATTTCAATAACTTTTAATTAAATGTCAGGTAAATATTCAGACCCTCTTCAGTTGACTGAAAAGTAGTTGAATATTTGAATGCATTTTAAAATACTATTAAGGAGGTTTTGGTATTTATTCACATTTACTTCTCATTTGTTGTATTTCACATGTAAAAGGTTTTAGACACCCAGAGTTTGTGTTTGCATCCAGGGGATCAGCCTTTGTTGGTGGCAACCCTGGAACAACTATACAGTTCATGTTTTACTTGTAGCAGTGAATAGATACTGCTCTACCTAAGGCACATGGAATCTTTTAAGGTGGAGGAGGAAAACGTCTTTAAAGCATTTACATTAATAGCAAGCTGCTCACTCCATTGAAGGTCATTGTGTAATTAACCTAAAATCATAACCTATTCGCCCACTAGGAAGTCCTATCCTGAAATCCAGATTGGGCATGGGACAGGTGGGCTTCTTATGAAGGTCGCTGATAGGACCTTGCACTTGTCAGGGTTAAGTGAAATTCTGCTTCCTTGTACCATAGTACAAAAGTTGTCTAGGGCCAGCTGTGGTGTATTGATGTGTTCAGTTTTCATTTAGTCTTGTGTAGCTCAATTGGTAGAGCATGGCGCTTGCAAAGCTAGGTTTGGGATTTTGAATCCTACGTGTAGCCAGTATGAAAATCCAAAGGATTGCCAGGATGTATCAGAACAATACATTTAGCTTGATCATAAACTGAATATCAGTTTATCATGATGTTTTCATGTCTAGTGCGTTGTGTTCATACAACTAAAAGTCAGTTTATCTGAAGGGAGGCCCACTGCCTCACACTTTGAAAAAACCCTGAACCAGGTGGAACAAAGCAAGTGATTAAATATCCTTTCACTGTTACCAGCTACTCACAATTCACAAAATATACAAAAATGAAACATCCTAACTGGTTACGTCTTCACAACCCTGAGTTAATAATTGATGTAAACAGCTTTCAAAGTTTTTCACAAATATTGCCACAGACATGTTAAATACACATGTACTGGAGCATCACAAACAATATATTTTCAGGAGATGTGTCACTCCATTTTTAAATAGGTTTTATTTAAGCAGAAATAAACATATATACAAATTTATCAATGAGAGCATGATGTTCTATTATCTTAAATACATTGAATACAGCAACTCCCCACCCAGTAATACCCAATCCCATTCACCTAATCCCTTCTCCCTTCCAAACAACTAAGCATACTGATCATACAACTTTTAAATACGGATACAGCATGTACTGAAAGTCTGCAGTGCAGCAACAACCTAGAGAACCTACTTAAGACAACTTCACAGCTGAGTTTCAAATGTTAGGGATCACCTATAACCTTTTTGAACCTCTCCCTACATAACATTGTTGACTTTAAAGAAGAGTGATTTAAACTAGCAAGTGATCTATGAAAAACTGTTGCATCTTAGAAATCGCTTTCAGGTCCTAATCTTGCCCATGGATTAGTCCAGGCGCCTGTGAGCTCAAACAAAGTAATAGAAAATGTATTTAGATTTTTTCTGTTGAAGTCACACTTAATACAGATAAAGTTCACAGAAATAGAAACCAGTGTTCCAAGCACCAGACACATATATTATTTTAATTAAGTTCAATGTAAGACTCCCTTCATTTATCGCATGATACGCTATCCAGTTCATGGTTTACAATAGAAAATTTGTTTTGTGGATTTTTGGTATGAGTTAATGGGGATTGAAAGTATAACTAGGCCTATACTTTCCAATGCAGAGTGAGTAGTCAATTTTGTGTTATGCAATTAGCATACTAAGTTTTCGGTCACTTTACCTGCTTTCCTTCTCATCTTTCTCTTCTCTGTTTCTCTTTTTCTTATTGTTTTTAATCTCTTTCTCATTTTATTTCTGTCCCGTTCTATTATTTTCTATTATTTGTCTCCCATCTCTTTCCTTTTTCCTCATTTGGTTGAATTTAATTCAAACTGCACATTTGAGATGTGATAATGTTAGAGGCTAAATTCAACATCTTTAAGCTGTAGTTAAAAGCCATCTTTAAACTATAGTTTTTAAGCAAGTTACCTTTCATGTTGTGTAAAGGGAATTTTGTCAAGGTCAGTAGAACTTACTGGTTATGGTAAAAGTTGTCCTTCTGCATAGAGTTGTATGTTTTGTTTAACCTGGCAGTAAGTGTTATTTGTTAGACCTACATTTTTAAGGGAAAAATGTCAGTCTCTGTGTTTCTGTTACAATGGAATTGTCCACAGACTCAAACTGAGAGGCGGTATAAATTAACACCATAGAGAACAAAAAAACAGATGCTAGTGCTAAGCAGGATACTACACATGCCTCAAGACAACAAGTTTTAACAGCCTACCAGCTTTTGACTGATTACAGGGAAGAGACAGTAGATCTTTATGAATGAGATGCAGGACATTGTATGATATATATTGTATGATTTTCTGCAGTGAGGGAACTAGTCACCCAATGGGAGACTAGTTTAAATGGCAGTCACTGAGGTTTGTTCTCCAATGTCTTAGATTTTGACTTCCCCATTGGAAAGGCTTAATGTTTCTTACTGACCCCAAGGCAGAGAGGATTGCATTGGTTTGGCTAAAATATGTGCTAGAAAACCATTACTCATGCGGACTTGAAACAAACCAAGTCTGAATAATGGAAATATATATTGTGTAGCTATTTTAGTTTCTTGGTTGGCTTGTACTTGTTTAGTATGTGTTCAACATGTTAACCTAATAAGACTGCATGTACAACATGCTTTTTCCTGGAGCCAGTTTGCTGTAGGGCAAGGCAGTAAGGAAAGAGAGATATACATGGGAAGGAAGCATGGCTTCCCCAGGGACCCGCAAAGCTCACTCATCATGGCTATCAACTTAGAACCAAGTTTTATTCCACTCAGATAGCAGTCAATACAAACAGAAATACATGAGCATTAAAATGCAATGAAAAATGCATGGAATTTAAACTTGTTTGAACTAAATATGTGAGATGTGAGAGCTGAATGAATGCTCATAAACCAACTGAAAGTGTATTACATGATAGGATATGGATAGAGTTTATACTAATTTGTTTGGCAGTTTTTCAGAGATCTCTTTTTTTCCCGAAAGAATATTTTTGTGAAGACTTGTTTCACAATATCCTTGTTACTGCTGGAGATTCATGCTTACCCTGGTGGAGAACACAGTAAAAATAAATTAATGGTGCTTGGGAACAAAGGTCTGCGGTTATGATATCCAGTCACAGCTTGGGGAGCAGGGGACTTAAAGAATGTCGTAAGAATGCGGAGTCGTACAGTGAAAGAAGAAAGACAATTTAGACATGGGTCAAGCCCACAGTAGGCTATAGTAGAGTAAACTGAAGCAAGGTTTCTTCGTGTGAAAGGCTGACTAGTTAATGTATGTGAAGAGTTTTCTTTCCAAACAATTACATTTTTACAAACCACATTTATCACAGTTAATTTTCTGTTCATGAATCATGAACAGAGATAGTCAATTAGAACTGGCTGAATTTATTAGTAATTTCTAACTAGAAGTCATATTACTGGTAACTGCCTAAATACAAGAAAAAGTTAATTAAATTAGCGATTCAAAGTATGAAAAAAATAAAACATGAACACACAATTCATAAGACTCAAACAATTTCTTCATGGAAAAATTAATCTATCATCCTTTTGAATTGCCCTAGAGACACTAATCAATTAAGTTTAAAATTAACTTGGAAGTAACTTAACATTACAAATGCGAGGTGCTGAAAAACTAAAAAGTGATCTACCTAACTCAGTGGAGATTGAAGATACTGTATCTCTACAGTTAACTCTCCCTGGACCGTGTTTTAAATTTTGTATTTTTGTATGTCATCAGAAAAGTAATGTATGGTGGTAGAATCTATGTGACTTTAAAGAGGGCCAACCTACTATCTGCAGGGCTCATTGCTCATCGCAAAAGAGACCTTTGGTCTTAGCATCACCTCCACTGCTAAAATAAAGATTAAATAAAAACAAAAATACATTTACATGACAAAAATACATTTACAATGGTGTGTAGGTTTCCTTTCTGCTAGGTTATGTAAGAAATTCATATATGGAAAGTCAGTTTTTATCCTCAGTTTTCTAACAGGTTCATCTACATGTTTTTTTAAAGTAAAGATTTTTATCTATCTATATGCCCAGATATTTGTATGCATGGACACATTCAATATGAGCACCATTGAAATTAGTCAAACCCAAATTTACAGACTCCTTTTGGTTGCTCCTTTTTCAGAATTTAAGACCAACATGAAATCAAAAAGAGATCTCTGCAGGACATATATTGTAGGCCCACAAAGAGCCTGGTCAAACGAGGGAGCAATTGCATAGCATATAACACAATGTCATCTCCAATGGGGATGCAGGTTACAACCTTCAACAGACAGACCAATATCATTTATGTAAAGGGATGATTAAATTGCATCGTTGCTTGTGGGACCCCTGTAAATATTTAAAAAATCACATTTAACTCTGCAAGTACACACTGAGATCTGTCATGTAAGCAATTTTCAAACCAGCTACAAGCAGCCTGATCTAGACTTATTGATGATCATTTCTGTATGAGCAATGAGTGATCAACAGTGTTAAAGACTTTTGATAGATGAATGAAAATTGGTGCACAGTGTTTCCTGTTCTCCAAACTATTTATCACCTCATTTTAAACCAAGGAAGCAGCAGAGAGTGCTTTGACTGGGTCATGATTGGTGGAGGTTTTAAAAAAAAATTTTGCAAAAAAAGTAGCTTAGCTGCTTATTTAGCAGGGACAAGGATTTTTGCTAAAAATGCTGTCTGTGTCTAGTTTGCCATTATTTTGACTATTATGGCTCTAAGGGATCTTACTGACTTTTAAAAAGGGTTGATAGTTGGGACACGTTTGACAGGCGGTTCTGTGACCAAGACTGCTAGACTTGTTGATGTTTCACCACATGCCATGGGTATCATGCAATTGAACACATACAGTGGATATAAAAAGTCTACACACCCCTGTTAAAATGCCAGGTTTTTGTGATGTAAAAGAATGAGACAAAGATAAATCATGTCAGAACTTTTTCCACTTTTAATGTGACCAATAATGTGAAAAATTCAATTGAAAAACAAACTGAAATCTTTGAGGGGGAAAAATGAAAAATAAAAACCTTGCAATAACCTGGTTGCATAAGGATGTGGCTGTTTTCAGAATTAACCAATCACATTCAAACTCATGTTGAATAGAAGTCATTACACACCTGCCATCATTTAAAGTGACTCTGATTAATCACAAATAAAGTTCAGCTGTTCTAGTAGGATTTTCCTAACATTTTCTTAGTTGCATCTCAGAGCAAAAGCCATGGTCCGCAGAGAGCATCCAAAGCATCAGAGGGATCTCATTGTTGAAAGATATCAGTCAGGAGAAGGGTACAAAGAATTTCCAAAGCATTAGATATACCATGGAACACAGTGAAGACAGTCATCATCATGTGGAGAAAATATGGCACAACAGAGACATTACCAAGAACTGGATGTCCCTCCAAAATTGATGAAAAGACAAGAAGAAAACTGGTCAGGGAGGCAATTTCTGGCAAGTACTGGCTGTGTGCTACATGTGACAACAATCTCCTGTATTCTTCATATGAATGGGCTATGGGGTAGGGTGGCAAGACGGAAGCATTTTCTTACAAAGAAAAACATCCAAGCCCGGCTGAAGTTTGCAAATACAAACATCAAGTCCCCCAAAACCACGTAGGAAAATGTGTTATGGTCTGATGAAACCAAGGTTGAACATTTTGGCAATGATTCCAAAAGGTATGTTTGGCGCAAAAACAACACTGCACATCACCCAAAGAATACCATACCCACAGTGAAGCATGGTGGTGGCAGCATCATGCTTTGGGGCTGTTTTTCTTCAGATGGAACCGGGGCCTTAGTCAGGGTGGAGGGAATTATGAACAGTCCCAAATACCAGGCAATTTTGGCACAAAACCTTCAGGCGTCCGTTAGAAAGCTGAAGATGAAGTTTACCTTTCAGCACGACAATGACCCAAAGCAAACATCTACATCCACAAAAGCATGGCTCCACCAGAAGAAGATTAACGTTTTGGAATGGCCCAGCCAGAGCCCAGACCTGAATCCAATTGAACATCTGTGGGGTGATCTGAAGAGGGCTGTGCACATGAGATGTCCTCGCAATCTGACAGATTTGGGGCGTTTTTACAAAGAAGAGTGGGCAAATATTGCCACGTCAAGATGTGCCATGCTAATAGACTCCTACCCAAAAAGACGGAGTGCTGTAATAAAATAAAAAGATGCTTCAACAAAGTATTAGTTTAAGGGTGTGCACACTTATGCAACCAGGTTATTGTGAGTTTTTTATGTTTTATTTTTCCCCCTCAAAGATTTCAGTTTGTTTTTCAATTGAATTGTTCACGTTATAGGTCACATTAAAGGTGGAAAAAGTTCTGACATGATTTATCTTTGTCTCATTCTTTTACATCACACAAACCTGGCAGGGGTGTGTAGACTTTTTATATCCACTGTATGGGGGATTCTAAGACAGTGGCTGGAGAATTTCTTGTAGATGAATGACGACGCACCCCTCCAACCAGACACTTGTAGAATCTTTTCTAAGGTGCATTGAAGCTGTTCTGGTGTCTCGTCTTGGCCCAATGGTATAAGATGCTGCACTAGCATGTATTTTGTTGTTACCTGTACGTTGTAACGATATTTGTCTAGGCATCTTTAAGTGTTTCCTTTTTTCCTTTTCAGAACTGGAGGCTAAAGAAGCTTGTAATTGGCTGCGGGCGGCTGGATTTCCGCAATATGCCCAGCTTTATGAAGGTAATCAAAAGATTATCAATGGACTATATAGAGTTTAATAATTTCCACAAAATGAATACCACTGTGAAACCTGTGTTTGGTTAGCACCTCATTACAGTTTAATGTTTCCATCCTTAAACTACTAGCTCATTAGAGCATGTCCTAGTATACGTATGGTGAAATGAAATTAGGTGCATTGGATGCTATATGGGTCATACTAGAGAAGTGGTATGAATATATGGTTATACCACTTCTAATGTCAGTAAGCCATGTGTACTTTTCTAACCAAATTTGCAAACTATGACAACATTTGAAAAAACATTAATACGTAATACATTCACTGACAATTCACTTTCAGATAGGAATTGCAGGATTGTGGTGGTATTCTTTTCAAACAAATTTAACAATGTATATATGATTACCCTTTAAACAGAAATGTTGAATCCAATGTTTGTGCCATGTGCAATTTATACAGATTGTGGTAGATGGGAAGTCTGAGACGTGTCCAATGTTTTTTGAGCACAAATCACATATTTGCTGTGTTACAAGTATTCATGTTTTGGCTATCTCAACTCACTATACCGAAACCAATGCATCTTAACAGGGTGTTATTTCCTTAATAATGGGAGGTGAGAAATACAGTCAGCAGCTTTACAAAGCAATAAATACTCCAGTCTATTTTGAAATGTTTTAAAGCTGACATGACATGGTTAATTCTAACAGTCTTGTCTACAGTTTTGTTTGTCTATCAGCTTGATTCTAAATTGTAATAGGCAGTTATTTCCTCAGGCCCATTTATAATCTCAAGAGCGCCACATTTTTTGGGAAGAACGCAAAGCTGTATTATTACTGATTATTACATTTTACGATGTGCTTAGGCTACTCTTCACATAGGAGGCATACTGCAATGTAATTTTAGTCTGCAAATGCTTAATAACAATGTATTTTACCCATCAATTGAGGGCAGTGACTATATGTGCATAGCAGAGTGTCGGAAAATTCCACTCGCCAACTGAGCAGTCCTTACGCACCACTCCGGACACTCAATGTTCTTTTTCTTGCTACGCAAAAAATTAGCTCTATTCTCACAGAAAAAAAACTGCCTCAGCATATTGCTCCATTGTTTTGTTTACATGCATAATTTAAGAAATACCTCATTGACTTTTGTGCTTATGTAGGCTACAATTTTGTTTACGATTAGGCTATCCAAGATGCACTCAACATTAAATATCATGGTGTATACCTAAATCTAAAGAAGGGTGATGAAGAAAACAAAAAATAACAGCTGAGCTCTACCAGAGCAAAACTGGAATGGGACAGATAGCTGCCAAGATATTGGAGACCTGCTCTGTACTTAAGCCATATTACACACGCTCCGCTCCTCACTCCATTCGGTTTCCACTCCGCACACATACTCTGGTAGTGACAAATTTTTCAGTCGGACTGTCAGCATAGATGGCAGTGTGGAGTGCAATAAAAAAGGCTTGACATAATTTCTCTCAATTTTAGTCTTTACCTCAACATATTACCTCAAAATATGCATTTTCAATAGGGCTGTATAGAATCTTGATATCCACTTTATCTACTAACTATAATTCTTGAACAATACCACAAATACTAGCTATTCAACAGTTTCTAAAGCTAAATACACAAAACCAACTTTTATATATGCAGGCTATCAGACTAACCTTAGATGTTTAAAGCTTTTTCAAAATGTTAATATTTAAATTGTGTATCATTTTACATACACTAAATTAGATAAAATGCCAACCTTAAGAACACAGTGGTTGACATGTAAATAATAATGTGTCATAATAATTTGAGCTACAAACATTAAATCATTTGAAAATTAATTGAACACTTTCACTCTTTAACATACAACTGCAAAAATGAATACACTAACAGTTACCTGTTCAAATTAGAGACACCCCTGCTGACTTACTGTACAGCCCGGAATACCTGCTCAGCCAACTCCAGACACAACATTATTCCATTCAAGATTCTACACAGATTCTAACACCAAACTTCATAGGATTTTTCCAGAATCCTCTCTTTTATGTGGCACATTTTATATTGAAGAGGGCACCTGGCTTCAAAAGCTTTGTTCCTTAACCTTTGCTCCTATTGGTCTATTTTTGTATTAAAAACTTTTGAAACAGATAAGGCAATTGGTTGAATTGGCTATTTTACAGTATATAACATGTTGCTACAGTACCATCAATTTGAAAGTAAATGTAATTGCATTCTCATTCTCTTAATTTGTTGGTTATTCCATTGCCTACTCTAAAGTGAATTAACTCAGGTAAATCATAGTTTAGCTATATTATAGATAAATCCTGGCAAATGTATACATCGACAGTTGGCTGGTGGTATATGTTAACAAATCATTTCCTTTTGGTACTGAATGTTATTCTCAAATGTATGTCCAAATTTGTTGAAAATGCTATTAGCTAACAGACAGCAGATGTAAGGAAAGCACCCTCACCTAACATTGTAGCCTTTACAAAAGGGAAGTAGAGAGAAACAAAAGCTGGAAATGGGAAGCCTTTGGAATGTTGTGTGACAAACAGTTTTCTTTCTCTAATATCCCTACGCACACAAATTAGCCCCTTATTGAGCCAACTACTGTTTTCCTAAAATAAATTAGATTTGGAGATTACTTGTAAAATCGTACTTTTTGCTGATTTAGTCATAACTACTTAATACTGTATGGATTGCCAAGGTCAGTGTGTCTCTCAAAATGAATATCTTCACATAATGCCTTGTTGGCATGAACAGGCCTCAACCAAAGAGATCTTCCTTCCAAAGAGAGAAATGTATCTAATCCCAAAGGTTGGCCATGTTTTACTAGAACCTGATCAAATCACTCAACAGAAAAACCTACCCACATATCATACAGTAATATACTTTCACATGGCCATATGCTGTTATTCTACAGATGTTGGTGCAGAGGGAGTCAAGTTCCTGTTCTGATAGTATCTGTAGTATATGGAGCTATACTGCTTTAATAGGATAGTCCTAGACTGCACAATGGTAATAACCAATCTCTATCTCTGATATGCTATTGAGCTGGTGGGTTACAGTGCATGTCTGAGTGCATGGGGTTATATGACGAATGGAGTTTGGTTTTTGAAGAAAGAGCTAAGTAGCAGTAAGCCATAAGTTAGTCTCTTTTCCCAATCATTTCTAATGTGCCTGAAAGAGCATGCTGGTGTCAAATCACCCCTATTAACATATCCATCTCTGTTGATCTGCAGCAGCACTGTTTCCGTTAGACATCTCCTCTGTGAAGAAAGACCATGTGTTTCTGGACCAGGATTCACTGAAGTCACTATGCAGGTAGAACAAATGCCTAGTACCTTTGACATGTCTGCATCCTATAATAGAATAAGATATGTCATGAATTATTTTGTAATTATTTTGCTATTGCAATGCTGAGTTAACTAATTGGTCAGGAATAGATCTACCCTTTTCTGCTTGTATAACTAATATACACTTACAAACCTAAAAAGACAAAACTTGTCCATACAGTTAACCTGTCAAAAGTCTAATAGAGTGCAGTCACTCTTACACTCACAGCAGGTCATGTGTTAGCTTGAATGCTGTTGTAATTCTGAAAATAATATTTGTTTACAATTTGAGTTGAATTTAAACAAATATAAGTTCATAAAAATCTGTTAATTTCACAAACTTGTAAAATATTTAAGCATGGACCTTAATGTGCAAACTTGCAAAATGTAATGACATATTTGGACTTGTATCAGACTTGCAGCCACGGCCCTCAATATACAACCACCAAAGTTAACATACAAGACTTTTTGACAAGACATTTAAATGTTCAATATTCCAAAAAGTCATTGCCAAAAAAGTCATTTCGTAACCTCAAAGGATTCTCATTAACCAATCCATCCTGAGCACACATCTGTGGGGAAACCATGCATTATTAGTTTTGCCAATTATGAACTTAATTTTGAGTGTATTCATAAATGCATGACACAGTGGAATAAGGTAACTGTTTGTCTAATGAATAGGGGAAATATCATTTAAAAATGTGGGAATGTATGTGTGAGAATACTAATTAATACATATTCAGTGCATTCCCTTTATGAATTCAGGCAACATTTTCTTATCAGGTTGCAATATATAAAAAAATCTGTTACAATAAATATTTTTTCTGTATGTGAATACAGCACAGTATTCTAGTTATTTATACTCTGTTTTGCTTTTGCTTTTAAAGAGTAACATCCTTTTGGAGGTGTATGTATATGTTCTTAGTATACAAATATATGTTCGGGAAGTGAAGAGGTGCACTTCCTCATAAACTTTTTAAGAAATTACAGATAAATCTAAAACAAATTTCTGTCCTCAATTTTAGACTACTGAAACTGGAAAAGTTGAACCACAAATCAAGTGAAATGTGATACAGTTCAATATAGGGTTTTGGAGTAATTTTTCCTAAATTACCTTGTTTTTGTAAAATTCTTAAAATACAGTCCTTTAACCCTGTGTTGCAGCTACTGATTTGCTGTGAAAATCGCTCAGTGATGGAATAATTTTAAGACTGACTGCCCACAAAGCCTGCATGCCTACATAATATTACTATACAGTATTTTTGCCTTCTTTAATTATTATTTTTTGGCATAATGTGTATTATGCCAAAAAAATAATAGTCCTCACCTGAAATTTATGTGTGAGATCCAAACAGGACTGGAACACAATTAATAAGGGAAGTGGTAGGCCTACTCCCCTTATCAACACCTACAAGCTGAAAGGCCTATCTAACCAATGACATGTCCCTCTTTCAGGTTGACATTGTTAAGAATTGGGTGACTTTGCAATTTAGCTGTTATCAGAGACTGTTTTTATAGACTTCTCTTGTAAACTAACCAAAGCCATGGATAATTTCCTTGTGTTTTAATTTATTCTCTTTTATTTCCATGTAGGAGGCTGTTAATCTTGAACAAGAGTGCTTCTATGAGACTGAAGGTCCATTTTCAGTGCAAACAGGTGATAAGACATGATCTGTCTGCCTCAGTGTTTTTTTGTTCAGGTCAAGCATGGGATCCACTGAAAATTGTTATGTCTCTGACTTTCACAGTTAATCTGAATGTACTGGATAAACCTTGTATATTATCATTGTTTTATACAGGGCACTAAGCTGACCTTTTTTTAGAAGGAGAATGTGTGTGCCTAAGTAGTTTAAAATCTTTTAAAAATCTAGTAGTTTATGAATAGATGTATATGTGCAGAATTAAAATTATTTTCACTTCAAAGCTAGAATCCTTTAAGTTCACTTATAAGGTACACTGTAATATATTTATCGTAATTCCCCATATATAACCCGCACCGTGTATAAACCGCACCATTAATTTTATAGCTTTGTGTGTATACGAAACCATGTATTTACTGCACCCATATATAAACTGCATTTGCCAGGAGAATTATGACTCGTACATATATTGTACATTAATGTTAAACATCTGTCATAGGGTGCAACCAAAATTAATTTGTTAAAGTATAAAATATGTTTTTGAAAACCCTGTAACACCAGTTGTATCATATTTGCTGCATGAGATTCGGGGAACTCTACGACGTCAAGCAATCATCTGTGAAAAAGTTTGGTTTTAAAAATGTAAACTTGTGTATTAGCTGCACCCATGTATTAACCACTGTGGTTGAAAATGTTTTCAAAATCTGTGTATTAGCCACAGTTTATAAATGAGAAATTACAGTGGGTGCATATTCCAGTTAAAGATGCAATACAGCGCCCTGTAATAATTTTTTGTACACGGTGAAGTCAATTCTTCAATAACAATTATAAAATTGTCTCTGATTTGTCTCCCATCTGATGCAGAGTGAAGACTCTGAGGAGGATGATCTGTGTGCCATCAGTGACCACTGGGCGTTCCACCGAGAGAGTAAGACGTGGTCACGACTGCGTACCCTCTCCCCACACATCTCCCCAAGTGCAGAGATCCTCTCTTCCACCACCCTTCTCCCCATGAAGGCGTCAGCCAGCAGTGAAAGCATTCTGAGTGACGTTAGCAACCTGGAGGCCAGCTCCACCCACAGCAGCAGTAGCCTGAGTGTGGAAAGTGCCAGAGGAACCACATCTAGCTGGGGAAGCCCCTGTAGTCAGGCCACCAGCACGGCAGAGCCCCATACACTCACCTCCCACCATGACTCCCATGGATCCCGGACCCCGAGTGGTGAGGACCAGCCTGCATCTCCCAAAGACCTGGTTACCCTTCCTGTCAGCAGAGAGAAGACCAAGAGGTGTTCCAAGACCTTCTTGAGGAAAATGGAGTCATTCAAGCAAAAGGATAAAGAGAGGGAAGAGACTGATTGCCAAGTTATGACCTTTCACCTTCAGTGCCCTCTAACCCGTGATAGTTTGCATTGCACTCCTAATGAAAGTTTACCTGGTTTGAAAAAAAACAATACAGAAGAGAGCAGTGTGAATTACAGCAGAAAGGCCCATACTATATGTCGGAGTACAGCCCGTAGGTCCCCAGTAGTGGACAGAGCTAAGGCTAAGAAAAGTTGGCTCTATCTGGAGGACTATGACATGGCAGAGTTGAAGGGCTGTAAGCAGGTTTGTCAGAAAAGTGTCTACAAAAATGGAGTAGATTGTCTCGTTCATCTGCCAGTGGACCACAAGCCAGGCACATTCCCCAAGTCCCTCTCCATTGAGAGCCTGTGCACTACTTCAACATCTCACAAGCTGGATGTGTGGCAAACAGAGGATGTCAACCTCTCCCTGGGCAGCAGTCACGAATCTGAAGACTTCAACATGTTTCCTAGAATAAGGAACTCGTGTTCCTCCATGGGAAGTATCTATGACAACGTGCCTGAGGCTAGTGGCAGTACAGATGAGTTGAGAGAAAATATCTTTGAGCATCTGGATGATATCCTTCAGCATGTCCATGGCCTTCAAAAGAATATTGACCAGTGGTCCAAGATGGTGTGTCAAGAACTCAGTGACAGGCATGATAGAGAGGAGGACACTGGTCAGACCAAAGAAACAACATTCTCCTCTAGCCTCCATTTTGAAGAGCAGTCTATTTCAGATGTAGGCACAACAGTCAGTGACTACGACAGCACAGGGAACTCCTTGAATGAAGTCGAGGATGAGGAGTCAAGAGAAAGGAGGGACTCCGGAGTGGGTGCTTCCTTAACCAGACCAAGCAGGTAAACATACATTATTGCAGTATATACAGTCATGTGAAAGAACAGTAAACCCCCTGGAAAGCTGTCTTTTTTTTTTTTTTTTTTTGGACATGAATAAGTGATCTTCATTTCTAC
>JACXGI010011064.1:0-25968 GCA_016801175.1 Esox masquinongy | reverse complement strand
AGCTCCCAGCCACTGAAGACCTACAGCACAAGCGGTGTCTGCGTAGGGCGCGCAGCATCACCAGGGACCCTTCACACCCCTGCCACAATCTGTTTGCCCTCCTTCCATCAGACATAAGTACAGGTCTCCCCGTTCTCACACCAGCAGGCTCAGGAACAGTTTCTTTCCATCTGCTGTAACCCTGCTGAACTCCCATCACTAACTATGCCCACCCTCTGCACTACTGTACTAGTCTGATAAGATTTTTCAGTTCACGTGCCATTGCTGCTATTCCCGTATTTCATTTGCACATGCTTTCTACGCCCTCAATTTGCCTCAATTGCAAACTCAGAATGCCATATCTATTTATCTCTCTTGTACATACATTATACCTAATACCTTTACATTTTCTGTAAATTTGTGAATTTTCCACTGCACATTTAGAATTGCCATATGTAATGCATTTGCATGAATTGCACACTTATTCATTCCACTTGTATATACATATACTTGTACTCTGCACTCCTCTATTTGCACTTCTGGTTGACGCAAACTGCAGTTCGTTGTACTGTACTTGTACTGTTCAATGATAATAAAGTTGAATCTTAACAATCATCCCATCCTCAGCTGCAGTAGTGTTTATTTTCCTTTCTGTACTGATCAACTGGCCCCATCAACAACATCTATATGCCACATGTTTTGAGAAGTTAGTTGTTCTTAAAGGCATCAGTAGCTAAAGAGACCTCTGCAATGTAGGCCACAGGGCACACACACTCATTCAATAGACTCCCTCTCTCACACACACTCATTCAATCAACACTCTGACTTTCTCAACCACACTCACACATAAGTTTGACTGTTTTTGGTAGAACTTTTGAACAGTTTTGGAATACATGGTCTGTAGTATTCTCTATTGTAGTATTCTCTATTGGAGTTTAAGAAAATGTTCTTACTACACTAATAATGTGTGTGTCCTCTATACTTATATTCTGCATCTCTCAATAGATTCAGTGGTTGGAATTGGGTTAATACTCATTGACAAATTCTGCTGCTACTTTCTGATTATGTTTCTGGCTACATTTAAAATGAAAATATATTGATAATTTAATAATTGTTGACAGATTTCAACTTCCAAATAGGTGTTCAATGATTGATAAATAATTGATTGCTAAATGATTGTACCCTAATTGAAGTAGCTGTTTAGTTGGATCATGGTCTTGCATACCATTGCATGAATGACTGTCTGACACATCATTTATTATTATATTTATGAATAACAATCAAATGATTAATTACTTAGAAACTACTGTAGTTGCTATGAATAAATGTGCCATCAGTTGTCTTCTTATGAATGACTTGTTTGTCATTGGGTCAGTGTTGCTGATGCAAAGTAGGCCGTTCATAACCAAACACCAAGTAACTAAATTAGGATACAATTATGAGTCATTAGCAAACTGTTAGTTAAACATTAACCTGTTGGTTACTTTAAAACTAACCTTCATCTGGGTGATCATAGGGATATGTGAATATTTGATCTATTAACTGGTTGCATATATCAGATTTATAGCATGACTCGTTAGGCAGAGAAAAGCTGTTGCTATCAAACATTGTCTACTTCATCAACTGAGTCAGTGTACTGGTGAAGGTATAGATCAAATAGGCTGATAGATGGAAGGTTTGTGAAGTGATTTCATGCTCCCTTGTGTAAGTATTTTTAGTATTTTTAAAGTACAAAAACACAGTAGTTCATTTTTGATACATTGTGTGGCTACTGTATTTTGTAGTTTATTTTGATACATTTAAAATTAAGATTTTTTTTTTGATGTATCTTTGCCTCTCTGCCTACATGTATATGGGTAAGTCTAACATTTGCTAGATAGCTACAGATAATTCTTATGTCTCCTTTCAGAAAGTTGTCAGAAAGTCATCTGCATTGAAAATTTGGGAGCTACAGTATAGGTACTGCCATTACTGTTAACGTGAGCCAGCCAGGTAACGGTAACTAACCAGCTACAGTAGATAACATTTCCTGGTTTCTAGTTTGGTGGTTAGGTTGTTAGCTTTACCTGATGATTAACTATAACGTTAGTTAATAATACTGTACAATTTCTTGTGCAATGTCTTTTTTTATTTATTTGGTTTGATATAGTGTGTGTCTATTAGAGACCAACCTGACCAGTTTAGCATAAGGTCATAATTTCCCCATTTGAATACTTAAAGAGCTGGGTGAGTTTAAGGCCTAAGAGGGTGTGAACTATGCTGAATGGGCGTAAACAAAGACCAGCTCTCTGGGAAGTGTGAAAATCATTTAAGAACCAGAAAAGGAACAAGGCTAGCCTAGTTCAGCCGGCCTGCAATTTAAAGTGATAAATTATTTTGCCCTCACTGGATTCTAACCCGGGTCTCCAACGTGAGAAGCTGTGTCTTTAACCACTATGCCACTGTGCTATATGATTGTGCAGTCGCTAGACACCATTAAGCATTGTTTTAAACTGACTAACGTTATTAAGTTTACCTCCACCACAAATAGCATCGATGAACTGTGTGGCTTTTGCCACTGGCCGTTTTAACAGCTTATTAGCTAGTAATAGCCTTACTAGTATCTATTAACTTAATACTTCATAAGAAAATACAGTCATAAGAATTGAGTAATTGCTAGCCAGACTGAAGATGAACTGTGCACTGCCAAAGCTATTTCATTTCCTGGCACAAAAACATTTGTTTTGCCGGACCGCGTAAGCGGAGCCAGCCTAGAAGAGCGAATGTCTCCGACCCGACCGACCGACCATCCGACCGACCTTGTTAAATAGCGCAGTGGTTAGAGAAGCCGACCTGCAAGCTATAGGTTCCGCGATCGAATCTCCTCACAGTCAAAATCAATGAATGAAAGAAAAACAAATGTTTCTGGTAGATTTTCGAAGTACGCATCTGTGCATGCTTTTTGGGTTAGGATAGACAAAAACTTAGCTGGCTACTACATTCAGTATCAAAAAACTATTTACGGTTATACAGTTATACATCAATGTCATTCACGAATGAAAGAAAAACAAATGTTTTTGTGCCATGAAATTAAATACCTTTGGCAGCGAAAAGTTCATCTTCAGTCTCCCACTCACGTGGGAGACCTGAGTTTGAATCCAGTGAGGACGGTGACATTTAATCATTTTAATTGCAGGACACAATAAAACTGTTTACGGTTATAGTGCAACGATTTCTTATGGATTTTCGAGGTATGCATCCGGGCATGCATTTTGGGTCAGGATAGTGTCTGGATACGGTATGTTCAAAGAAGGCATGAGTAGAGCTATTTGGGACCACAGTGCTGCATACTTTCCTAATGTAATTAAGTAACATGCTCACTTTTGTGAAGAGAATATAAACATGATACAGTAGCTAGGCATAATCACACACACCTGGATGAGTGACCGGTCAATCAGGTAGCTTATTATCAAACTAAGTAACGTGCACACTTTTGTGAAGACAATGTAAACATGGCATAGCTAGGCATAACCACACTAGGCTGGACAGATAAAAAAATGTGCAACAGTTTTTTTGGGTGAAATTTTGTTCATTGCATTTGTCATGGATGCCAGTATATTAATATGACATCGCATCCAAGCTACGTGTTGTGGTTTTAGAGAAATCGGGGAAAGACAGGCCTTATTTTAGGTGTTTTTTCACCCTGGCTCTTCTTTTCAATTGTATTGAGCCCTGTGGCACCAACATGTCTTCAGAAAAAAAATTAATAATAATAAACCCGACCACTACTATACTGCTATGCATACAGCCCTACTAGTATAAGGAGGACAAAGAAATCATACAATAAATCATACATATGACATATGTATCATTACTGAACTTTACAGTTTTCATTTAAATTCATTGTCATCTACTGTCAGTCACTGAAATTTCAGAAATGCCAATACATTTTTCTAAATTTGCTGCCCCATTGTTATCGAATGGAAAAAGGCTAGATGTGCAGACCTGCCCGTATAATTCAGACCATATCTCAAAATGTATATTTTTATTTTTTTTCATATCACAGACCATTTTAATCAGGACAATCTCAGCTTCATAACTAAATACAGCTCTAGAAAAAATTAAGAGACCACTCCTAATTTTTCTTAAATCAGCATCTCTACAGGTATGGCAGCCATTCCATTCCAGTGTTAGTAAAATTCCAACACAGGCACACCTCATTTTACTTATACAAGTTTGTTATTAAGTCACATTAAAAACAAAATGTTTTCTTCTTACAAATGGCTATCCTGAAAAGTAGTGGAATGTGACATAAGTCCAGTTTCCTGAATTCTGTCACAAATGTAGTTCCTAAGCTATATATTATGTAACTTTTTGAAAGTTTAATGCCACAGAAAAAGTGGCCAGGGGGTTTATATAGATTACTGAATAATTTCTAATGAAATGTAAAATGGTCCTTATTTTCAGGCTTTAATTAGGGAAGAGCAGTGAACATTTGTATTATACCAGTACCAGGGGGTTGGGGACTTTGTCCTTCTGGGAGCTCATGGTTGGTGGAGGATCACTCACTAAAAACAGCTGTTTTTAGTCCCCTGTAGTTGTGTTGAACCTCTGTTGTATTGTCGTTATGTTTGTTATGACTATGTCATATTCAAAATAAAAATAAACTAATATTACTCACCTCAGAGTCTCCAGTCTACATTCTGGATCCTCCACCATAGCAGAGACTTCCTTCACTCCTGAATTCTCTGGCTGATTGCAGCTCAGATCCAGTTCTTTCAGGTGTAAGTTGTTTGTATTCAGAGCTGAGACCAGAGAAGCACAGCCTTCCTCTGTGATTCCACAACCTGCCAGTCTGGGGAGAGATTATCATGATGTCACAAACAGAATAGTGATGTCACAAACTGACATGACCTATATATGACATTGGAATGTAATTTGCTGTATATAAAATCATCAATGTCCTCAGTCCATAAATACAGCTCCGGAATAAATTAAGAGACCACTGCACCTTTTTCTTTCCTTTCCAGAAAAGTTGAAAAGGAAAGTTTTGAGTGAGATTAAGAGACCACTGGACACAGCCCACATGCATTTATTACTGTGGCTTGCGCAGCAAAAGCCCCAGGGTAGTTCTTCGAACATACATAATCTTCTTCTTATTATTAATCTTTAGAACGCTACTCCTACACCGTTTAAGCTAGAAACTTTAAAACATGTAGACTGGTCCGGATTAAGTTGCTTGCATACAACGTTTTGATATCTTTTATTATTTTTAAAATATTCAACTTTATTAAACTTTTAAAACTTCATTGACTTGAATGGGATTTTCCCGGAATACTGAAATTTCCATTGTTTACACTTGAAAATTCTAATGACTTTTTTAAAAGGCAACGCAAACAACCTCTTTCCAAACTACTTTGAGAAAAAAAAGTAGTTTCATATCTACTTCTCAGCTATTTGAATCAGAAAAAAATATGAAAATATCTCTTACCAAACTTGAGATATTGCAACCGGAGTAACCATAGCAACAGGATTTTTTCCAACTTTTCAAAAACAACTCCAGTGGAAAGTACTTTCTGAATCAGACCCACCAAAATGGAGGAACTTAAAAGTAGATATACTTCTCAGCTATTTAAATCAGTAATTTTAAAAAAATATCTCTTACCAAACTCAAGCTACTTCAGTCGGAGTAACCATAGCAACAGGATTATTTTCCTACTTTTCAAAAACAGCTCCAATGGAAAATACTTTCTGAATAAGATAAACAAGTATTGCTTTACCTAAATTTACCTCTACCTTTTCTCTACAAGAATCAGAAAAAACTATGAAAATATCTCTTACCAAACACGAGATATTGCAACCGCAGTAACCGTAGCAACACAATTTTTTTGCAGTATTTCCTAAAGTACTGCCTGCTGTTTACCCCCTTCCCCAGCAAGACAGAGAAAAAGTACAATATTTTATGTATTCCTCTACTTCTCAGCTATTAGCAACCGCTGAAACCATAGCAACACGTTTTTTAGCAATATTTGTCAAACAGCTGCCGTTTAACCTACTTTCCCTGCAAGATGGACAAAAAGTACTTGTACTTCATATATTCCTCTATTTCTCAACAATGTTAATCAGAAACAATTACAAAAATCACTTTTATTTTTACAAAAATATCTCTAACCAAACTCAAGTTACTGCAACTGGAGGAACCATCCCAACAGTATTTCTTGCTACTTTTACAAAAACATAGACTTTTCATACTAAATCTTATGATTGTTCAAAGTTTGCTGTATCAATTTACCAAAAATTACTTGTTAAAGCAAGCCTCAGTAACTTTTCTAGTTAATTATTATAATCTTGCACTCTTATAATCCTGAAACAAAAGCATACAGATTGGGTCGGAACATCTTGTAGGTCTCTTCAAAAAACAAAAATGTAAATGTCAAATATATATGTGATATGGGGTAAATCTACAGAGCCCATTCTGGAATGTGTTTTTCAGGTATCCTTTACTTGGTGCCTCTGATATCTCGTGACTTGGGCCCCTATGCTAATGCATGCCAGATGTGGCTACATCCTGTTTTTCACATAGTATATGTTCACCTTTTTCTTTGTTCGGGGTCTGTCTTTTATGGAGGACTAAATGTGCCATAATATGAAATAAATATATAAATAAATTATATATATAAATAATCAAATAAATATATAAATAGCTAAATACTTAAATATATAAATAAATAAATACACATTGCATTTGCATTGTGTACACTTATGCATCGTCCAAATGAAATAGACATTTCATTTGGATGGTGTGAAGTTGTACATTGTTCAAATGCAATGAGGCAGGACCTAACCCATTTGATAAAAGTGTCCTCATTCAACTGCAGTTTTTTATGCTTGGAACACTGTGATTGGACACTTGAGTACAAACGATCCGATGAGCGCTGTCAATCAAGTAGCACACAAACAAGTTCCATTGTTTCCTTGTCCGTTATGGATACACAATGAGGTCACTTTGAAAACTCTTTAACCAGAGAATTTATTTTGTTTGCATGTGGCCTGTTTTCAGTTACTTTCATCGTGGCAACCGCACATTCAGGTGGAGGACCGGAGAAGTGTTTGTGTCTTGGTTGTGCCGTGCTGCCAGCACCGTTCTATAGCTCAAGAGTAGGCGTAAGCCTTGACAAGTTATGTCTTAGATTAGTTTGTAAACGTCCATAAAGATAAAGGTTTCACCGTAGCAATGTTTTTTAGTTGCCGATAAAATACAGATGCAAGGTGTTAAATATAAGGAGTTGGGCCAGGTCGCGCAGGCTGGACAAAACACACACAACTCAAGTTGCGTTCTTCAATTGAAATTGACCAGTATTTCATATCTTGTCATCCAAGGTTATTGTCCCTGAAAATGTTGTCTAAAACATCATCAATATCTGTATCTGTTACCCTGGCAATCTCACCAATACTACTAGTCAGATATTCCTCTGGGTTATTACAAGTTTTTCAACTTGTGTAATTCAAGTTCAAAGTATATTTATCAAATGCACCGAATAACACAGCGTCCTCCTGCACAATGAAATTCTTGTGACAAGGCACCCGACATCTACGTTGTGCGAATTAAGAAATATGTGAAGTAAAAAATATAGCAGAAATATAGCAATAATATACAATATAAAAGAGTAGGATGGGGAATATGAATAATATGGGTAGAAGTATTGAATATTATAGATACAATATGTGTGTAGTATGCATTTGAACGGTACATACATAGGAATATTCTAATATACATTGAATGTACATGAAAAGACATCATCTGGAATGTTGATGTGTGATCAGTATGATCATAGATCAGTATTGCTGGTTGCAGAGTAGTGTAGAGTGTCAACTGACTAGTGTTTTGTGTGCACGGACATAATGGAATAGGAACACCTCAATCTTACTGAAAGTCCCACCGCTACATTGTATTTGAATTGCGCAGACGAACAAACAATAATTACATTATTAAATGGAAAATTACATTATTAAATATATAAATAAATATATACACATTGCATTTGCATTGTGTACACTTGTGCATTGTCCAAATGCAATAAACAATGTATTGTTTTTATCTATTGACTTTTTACCCAACTTCTCTACACCGGGAATCTATTTGGACACAATAAATAGAGCTACTCTCCCCTGAACACCCAAAGCTAAATACCACTATGCCTTATCATTGTAGTTGTTGTAATTTCAACATGGAGGCGATAAGTCTCCTCCGTGTTGAAACTAAGATAGCAGAATTAGAGACTCGGCTTTAGATGCAAATATCAGGTAAGGATTGTTAGTGTAGAAATGGAGAAAACAGCGTCTGTGCCACCAGGAAGAAACGACAGTTTTGTTAGCCCCCCCGCACAGCTCCTGCAGCCAGGCAAGAACTTTCTCATTGTCACTGGGAAGAAATGCCGCCGACCAGTTAAAACTGGGTTGTTACTAGAGCTGATTGAGATTTTCAACAGGCTTTCCCCACTGGAATTGGAGTCAAGGCCCGAGCCGTCTTCGGAGGGGAATAATCGGCAGGCATTTTCAACTGGTGGTCCGGAAAAACTCAAAACTTTAGTCATCGGCGATTCCATTACCTGCAGTATTAGACTAAAGAATCAGCCGGCGATCGTACACTGTTTACCGGGGGGCAGAGCCACCGACGTAGCCGCAAGTCTGGGATTGGTGCTAGCGAAGTCTAAAACTGGCAAGTATAGAGAGTACAGAGATATTGTTATTCACGTTGGCACCAACAATGTTAGGATGAAACAGTCAGAGGTTACGAAGCAGAACATAGCATCAGCGTGTAAATTAGCAAGAAATATGTGTCGGCATCGAGTAATTGTCTCTGGCCCCTCCCAGCTAGGGGTAGTTACGAGCTCTACAGCAGACTTGCGCAACTCAATCGCTGGCTGAAAACGGAGTTCTGCCCATGGCAGGAGGTAGAGTCCGCAGATAACTGGCTCTCTTTTTGGGACTCTCACAGAAATAGGGACAAGCCTGCTGAAGAGCGATGGACTCAATCCTAGCTGAAGGGGTGCTCTTCTTTTATTTAGGGACATTGACAGGAGTCTCACTCCTATAGCCTCACCATGAGATAGGGTGCAAGACAGGCCACAGGCTGTTAGACAGCCTGCTAGCATAGTGGAGTCTGTCGATAGCATAGTGAGAGTAGTTACTATAGTTTTGCCTATTGAGACTGTGACTCATTCCAGGCTGAGAGTAGTTAAACAAGGTAGTGTTAACAATAGCAACCTTATTAAGATAAAGCCTTCCTCCACCCCGTTTACATATAAAAATGATTGTATCACATCGCATCTCAAAATGGGACTCCTTAATGTTAGATCCCTTGCTCCAAAGGCAATTGCAGTAAATGAATTAAAAAGTGATCATAAACTAGATGTTATTGGCTTCATGAAACATGGCTAAAGCCTGATGAATTTACCGCCCTAAATGAGGCCTCTCCTCCTGGCTATACTAGTGATCATATCCCCCGTGCATCCCGAAAAGGAGGGAGTGTTGCTAATATTTATGACAGTAAATATAAATTTACACTTAAACATGTCACTGGTTTTCATTCTTTTGAAGTTTTACTCATGAAAGTTAACCAGGCTGATAAATAATTTTTCAAAGCTAGTATTTACAGGCCCCCCGGGCCATACACAATGTTCCTCAGTGAGTTTCCAGAATTCTTGTCTAACCTTGTAGTCATGGCAGATAGTGTTCTAATTTTTGACGATTTCAATATTCAAGTGGAAAAGTCCAATGACCCTCTTCAAAAAGCCTTTGAAGCCATAATTGACTCAATGGGGTGTCCAACATGTCTCAGGTCCAACACACTGCCACAATCATACCTTAGATTTAGTCCTGTCACAAGAAATAGATACTGTGGATCTAATAATTTTCCCCCATAATCCTGGAATATTGGATCACTCTTTTATTACATTTACAGTTAAAACAAGACATCCACTTGCACCTCAAACAATGACTTTTAAAAGCCGTAATATAAATTCTCAGACTACAAATAGATTTCTTGGTATTCTTCCAGGCTCGCTCATTGATGACAGAGTAAATAAATCTGCAAACAATCTAATCGAGGATCTAAACTCAACACTGAAATATTTTAGATATGGTTGCACCAATAAAAACAAAAGAAATACACAAAAAGAAACTCGCTCCCTGGTACACAGACAATACTAGAGCACTCAAGCAAGCCTCCAGCCAGTTGGAGCGAAAATGGTGCTCCGTCAAGTTGGAAGTATTCAGACTTGCCTGGATACACAGCACACTACAATACCGAAAAGGTAAACAAAAACAATCCAAAATTTCTCTTTGATACAGTTGCAAAGTTAACAAATAAGAAATGCTCAACAAGTGAAGTGGGTCTTCACTTCAGCAGTAATGAATACATGAACTTCTTTGATGAAAAGATAATCACCATTATAAAACAAATAACTAACTCCTCCTTAAATAGGTATATTCCCCAAAATCTCAGTTGTCCTGAGAATGTCCTGAACCTCCCTGACCTGGTGTAAATGGGGACAATTGAATTTTTTTATCCTGTATCCCTCAACATGTTCACTAAATTAATAATGAGTTCTAAACCCACAAATTGTCAACTAGACCCAATCCCAACAAAACTACTTAAGGATCTATTTCCGGTGATAGGTCAGCCAATGTTGAACATAATAAATTGCTCCCTTTCCTCCGGATGTGCACCAAACTCACTAAAAATAGTGGAAATTAAGCCTCTTCTGAAAAAATCTAATCTGGATCCAGACATATTAAACAATTATAGGCCAACATCGAACCTCCCGTTCCTCTTAAAAATCTTAGAAAAATGTGTTTCCCAACAACTGAATGCCTTCGTGAAGAAAAATAACATTCATGAAATACTCCAGTCCGGTTTCAGACCCCATCATAGCACTGAGACTGCACTCGTGACGTTAACAAATGACCTTCTAATGGCCTCAGACAAAGGTTCCGCATCCGCCCTGTTGCTTCTTGATCTTAGTGCTGCTTTTGACACTATTGATCACTCCCTTCTCTTAGAGAGACTGGAAACACATATTGGGCTACGTGGACATGTTATAGCCTGGTTTAAATCTTATTTATCTGAACGATATCAGTTCGCATGTGTGGATGGCATATCCTCTGACAAATCAAAGGTAAGTTTTGGTGTTCCTCAAGGCTCGGTTTTGGGCCCATTATTGTTCTCACTATATATGATGTCTCTAGATGATGTCATCCGGACTCACAACGTCAGTTTTCACTGTTATGTTGATGACACACAGTTGTATATTTCGATGAAGCATGAAGAATCCCCAAAATTAGCTACTTTGGAAGCATGCGTCTCAGATATTGGGAAGTGGATGACAAAGAACTTCTTGCTTTTAAACTCAAGAAAAACAGAAATACTGTATGGTCGTATCCCAAAAAACTGTAAGAAACCTCTGTGTTACCCTCGACCCTGACCTCTCCTTTGATTAACATATAAAATATATCTCAAGAGTTGCTTATTTCCATGTTTGGATTATTGCAAAAAATCAGTATTTAATTTTTTTATCAAAAACTGATGCAGAAAAACGAATCCATGCCTTTGCTACTTCTAGATTAGATTACTGCAATGCTCTTCTTTCCGGTTACCCTGATAAATCAATAAATAAACTTCAATTAGTGCAGAACACCTGCTAGAATCCTAATTAGAACTAAAATATGTTAACACATTACTCCAGTACTAGCCTCTTTACACTGACTGCCTGTTAGGGTTAGGGCTGATTTTAAGGTTTTATTGTTAACCCATAAAGCAATACATGGACTTGCTCCTGCTTACCTCGCTGAAATGATCCAGCCATACATACCTACATGTAACCTTAGATCGCAAGATGCAGGCCTTATAATTGTACCTAGAATTTCTAAACAAACAGCCAGGTTTCTCTCATAGAACTCCACTACTGTGGAATGATCTGCCAACTAAGGTTAGATATGCAGACTGCAAACTTTCAAGTGTCTACTAAAGAGTCATCTCTACAGCATGGTCTATGATTAAGTGCAGTCTGGCCCAGGGTTGTGAAGGTGACCAGGAAGGCTTGATACTGTCCACACTTGCTGTCTTGCCAGGGGGGCTCTTATCGCCACTGGGATGCCCTCCCTCCAATGCCATTCGGGGGCGGAGTCACTGGCTCGTTGTTGTCTCTCAGTTGCGCCCATCGTGCAATATAGTATGAACTCTGCTGGCAATACTCGGCCCTCATTTCAGGGTGGTTGCGGTTGGTGGGTGTCCCTTTCGTTGCTGCTTGGCAAAGTGGGTGAATTGACTTCCTGCCTGTTGGGCCCTCCCTGGATAGGGCCACAGTGTCACTGGACCCCTCTGTCTCAGCCCCAAGGTTTTACGCTGCTATATTATTGTGCCGGGGGAGTAGGGTCAGTTCTCTTTCTCCTCTGTGAATCCTTGTAAAATCTAAGAAATGCACTTTCAAAATTTTCTCTGTCTCCTGCCCTGTTTAAACTTGGGAGGACATGAGGTCTTGGCCCACACCTCCGGAGTACCAGGCCTGAAAGACTAGTTGCTGTCCCTGTCCAACTGGTCATGCTTCTAACGTGGACTAGGTTTAATAAATTCTGGACTCACCCCACATGCATTTATTAATTATTACAACATATACTCTTAAAATGTTCAGCCGGCACAGCCAGAAGAGGACTAGTCATCCCTCTGAGCCTGGTTCCTCTCTAGGTTTCTTCCTAAATTTCGGCCTTTCTTAGGGAGTTTTTCCTAGCCACTGAAATTCAACACTGTTGTTGTTTGCTCCTTGGGGTTTCAGGCTGGGTGTTGTGTAAAAGCACTTTGTGACAAATGCTGATGTAAAAAGGCCTTTATAAATAAATTTGATTGATTGATTGATTGATTGTGACTCATTTACAGCACCCGCTGCATTATTTACATCGTTAAAAACACCAACATTGCTGCCGTAGCTGAGTTTTGGGGATGGGTACATATACCTTGTGGAGAATCCATCCCTCTACAATGCTACTAAAATGAAAGCGTACAAATGTACAGACAGCTATCTGTACATTCGATCAGGGTGGGTCAATAATGCAAATGTTTGGGAAGGGAAGGAGAATAAATTCTTGATTGTCAAAGCGAAGTTTAGTGCTAATTAACCTAAATTACTGTTGTTGGTTCTATGGGTGGTCGGTGTAGCGTAGTGCAGCCAGTATGACACAGAATCTTCAATAAAATTTCAATCAATCAAATTTATTTATAAAGACCTTTTTACATCAGCAGTTGTCACAAAGTGCTTTTACAAAACACCCGGCCTTAAGAATCTTGTGACAAATGTGCAGTTAATAATGTAAACGTTTTCCCAATGTCAGGTAAACCATTCCTACTGTTTAAATGACCCAACAATGACAGCCTGGGTTGCTGTGGAGAAGGTTGTATTGGTGCAATTTTCTCCTGTAGTAACTTTGTTATTAACTTAGCTAACACTATGTGTTTAACAAGACAGTTTTAGCTAGCCTCACGAACACTAGCTAGGCCATTGGAGTTGGTTGCATCGGTGCAGACGAAAACAGATGATGTTGTTCACTACAATGATTACATGTAGTTATGATTGCAAATACAATATACGGCTCAACATTAACTTTTTGAGGAACCTTTGGACAAGTAAATTTACCTTTCACTCTGTGCAAAAACATGCATTTTACAACAACTTACTTTTTTGTTTTGTTTGCGAATGCAGAATTCAGACAGACAAACAGTTGAAAACATCTACACAGTGTCAATATATAAATTATTCTATTTATTAATAAATAAATGACATACTGCTGTTGAAATATTAAACGTGAAAAACAGGATCTCCAGACTTTATACTATAAAGTACTGTATTACTTTGCACTGCAGTTGGCAGTCTGTCATACTGGAGGCTCCAGGTCTAAAAAAGTAAGTTTCTGACCTTGATGCCTGCTTCATGTCTGAAGGCACTTGTCCCTTTGACAAAGGCAGATGAGCTGGAATATTATTGGAATAATATAGGTAACTACTGAGGTTTTTAAAATGATATTTGTTACATAAACCTTTTCACAACATTTAAAATGTATACTACACAGTTCACTTTATCTGATGATATGTAACTACATTTAACTGATAAATGTTTACAGTTACACACGTTTTGAATGCAAAAACGCTGCTAACGCTAGCTAGCTTGCTACACAGCTGCTAACGCTAGCTGGCTAAAGTCACTTGCCAGCCAAGTTGGGTTGCCCCTGGCAGACACCACAGAACATTACTCTTTACTCGTAACGCACCCTGTCAAATTTTCTCACTAGCTGTTCACAAATGTTCTCTCTCTTTTTGACCTGTGCGGTGCCATCATCACATCTGTTGTTCTTTGTGGTGCTTTCCCTGGAACTTGTCCAGGCTGCGGAGCCTGAAGGAACATCTGTCTCCGCTATTGTTCTTCTGAGTCAGGTAAAAATGTATGTTTGAACTGTGAGCGGGTTAATACTTGGACGACTACTGATTGGTCAATCAAAGCATTCTGAGTTGGACGCTGGTTGGACGTATCGTGGGGAAAAATGCATTTGTTTCACATCGGTCAATTGTTTTCAGTAAAATAGCGTAGTAATGAGTGGCACATAACATGAAGACACATGACAATTTCTTTTGTTTATTACTTGTAACTTGTCCACTTGCCCCACCAAAAAATCCACTTGTCCCAGACAAGCAGACAAGCCTTAATGTTGAGCCCTGAATATATATGTGGTTAGCGCATCCAATGGAACTGCAACTATCTGGCATTTTGAAGTATAACTAGTAAAATTTGTAGAGTTGTCGATGGATGGCAATGGAAGGAGAGAATGTTTTGCCTGCAAAATAGAGAAAATGGTTACTAACTATAATGATTCCAGAGAATCTGACAAAGATGACAACATTTTGAAGGATGTACATAGGACAATGACTAATAGCATGAATAAATAGATGAATGAATTGAGGAAGGATACGTCATACACTTTTCAACCCGGTGTTCATTGGATCCAACATCATGAACATCGCAATATTCGAAAACCCAAGCTTTACATAGAAGTGGAAGTGTCAGAACACGTTCCAAAGTCAGAAAATGACATGCATTGCCTCCGATCGATTTGGCTAGATATTATGCTATAACTCAAGATTTCAGAATCTTCACACCTACCCAGTTAGCTTTTAAGAATATCTTTGGGAATACAGAACTCCAATATTCCAATCATTATTTAATAGAATTGACGCGTCATGATGTCGCTGAAGTGGCTAATGCTATGTTCATGGGTTTCCAAGCCCTTGGTACTGAAATGACACTCATTAGACAAATTGCCATTACAGCAGCTCAAGGGGGAGTGTGTGCGATTGTTGGTGGAGATGCTTGTTGCCCATACTTACCATCAGAATCTGAAGGTCTTGGGGATTTAACTAACGCAATTGGAAATACAAAAGAAATACAGGATGGGATTAGGAAAACTAACAGAGATGCACAGAAATTAGGATGGTATCATGGTTTGAATGCTCTGGAAGCCTTTTCAAGGTATCTCAGTGGCAATCCAACTGGTGCATGGATGGCAAGCATCCTAGGTCCTCTAGTGGCCATAGTACGTATTGGTGCCATACTAATGGGATGTTGTTTTCCTATTTTTCAAACACTACTTTTGAGGTATGTACAAACAATCAGTAACATGTCCATGATTACCGCTAGGGATGTCTTGGTTAACATCAATTCAGGGAGGGAAAGAACAAATTCTTCATCTAGCTCATCATCCAGATAATGTTGATTGAATGATGAATGAATGTGACACCATGAATTGTATAAGCTTGATCAACAGGATCACAGGATTTGACACACGAGAACGACACTTCCTCTTGTATTATGGGAAATCTTGTTTAAAGTGTTTAGTTAAAGTAGAGTTACATCCAGAGAAATATGCTTACCCAAAAAAAAGGGTGCACATATCTGAGGTAATTCTACAGAGCCCGTTCTGGAATGTGTTTTTCAGGTATCCTTTACTTGGTGCCTCCGATATCCAATAGCAAGGATGATTAAGGAAAGGAACAGGTCACCTCTCGTGGAGTGACAAGCGGAGATACGCATCACTTCCGCAAGCGAGCTCTCCACCACTTATAGTTTAGACGGTGTTACATCCGTGATTTATGTTACAGTTAAAAGTTACTCCCCTCCTTTATATATCCCTGACAAGTAGAAGTTTTATGTTATGATTTTTAGAACATCCTTGGCTGTGTGTGCTTGTTTAAGAAGTAAAAAAAATCTTAGTAGAGAATGTGTTAAACCTGCTCCTGACTCATTATTTTCCACATTCCTTCTTAAGAGAAATGAAAGAAAAGACAGGAAGCGCTCACAGAAGTGACGTAGATAGTAGATATGCTAATTAACCGTTTGGGACCACAATCAAGGTAGTTTCCTTGGTAAAGTTCCTTAGCTACATATTATGTAATTTAATGCCATAGAAAAAGTGGCCAGATGATCATACAGATTACTGAATCAATTCTAATTAAATGTAAAATGGCCCTTATATCCAGGCTGGTTTGATTAGAGAAGAGCAGTGAACATTTATATTGCACCAGTGAACAGTGGACGGTACCAGGGAGTTGGGGACTTTGTCCTACTGGGAGCTCATGGCTGGTGGAGATTCACCCATTGAAAACAGCAGCTGTTTTAGTCCCCTGTAGTTGTGCAGCACCTCTGTTTTATTGTTGTCATGTTAATTATCACTATGTCATATTAAAAATAGAAATAAACTACTATTTCTCACCTCAGAGTCTCTAGTCTACATTGTGGATCCTTCAACAAAGCAGAGAGCTCTTTCACTCCTGAATCTTCTGGCAGATTGCAGCTCAGATCCAGTTCTTTCAGATGAAAGGGGTTTGACTTCAGAGCTGAGAGCAGAGATGCACAGCCTTCCTCTGTGATTCCACAACTTGACAGTCTGGAGAGAGATTATCATGATGTCACAAACTCAACAATTGTTCAGAATAACTTTAGAACTTTAGAATACCCTCTAGATACACCGATCAGCCATAACATTATGACCAGTGAAAGGTGAAGTGAATAACACTGATAATCTCATTATCATGGCTCCTGTCAGTGGGTGGGATATAATAGGCAGGAAGTGAACATTCTGTCCTCAAAGTTTATGTGTTAGAAGCAGGAAAAATGGGCAAGCGTAAGGATCTATGCGACTTTGACAAGGGCCAAAATGTGATGGCTTGACGACTGGGTCAGAGCATCTCCAAAACTGCAGCCCTTGTGGGGTGTTCCCGGTCTGTAGTGGTCAGTACCTATCAAAAGTGGTCCAAGGAAGAAAAAATGGTGAACTGGCGACAGGGTCATGGACGGCCAAGGCTCATTGATGCACATGGGGAGCGAAGGCTGGCCCGTGTGGTCTGATCAAAGAGACGAGCTTCTGTAGCTCAAATTGCTGAAAAAGTTAATGCTGGTACTGATAGAAAGGTGTCAGAACACACAGTGCATCACAGTTTTTTGCATATGGGGCTGTGTAGCCGCAGACCAGTCAGGGTTTCCATGCTGACCCCTGAAGCGCCTACAATGGGCATGTGAGCATCAGAACTGAACCACGAAGCAATGGAAGAAGGTGGCCTGGTCTGATGAATCACGTTTCTTTTAAATCACGTGGATGGCCAGGGACGTGTGTGTTGCTTACCTGGAGAACACATGGCACCAGGATGTACTATGGGAAGAAGGAATGCTGGCGGAGGCAGTGAGATGCTTTGGGAAATGTTCTGCTGGGAAACCTTGGGTCCTGCCATTCATGTGGATGTTACTTTGACACCTACCGCCTACTTAAGCATTGTTGCAGACCATGTGCACCCTTTCGTGGCAACAGTATTCCCTGATGGCATTGGCCTCTTTCAGCAGGATAATGTGCCCTGCCACAAAGCAAAAATGGTTCAGGAATGGTTTGAGGAAGACAACAATGAGTTCAAGGTGTTGACTTGACCTCCAAATTCCCCAGATCTCAATCCAATCGAACATCTGTGGGATGTGTAACTTACAGGACTTAAAGGATCTGTTGCTAATGTCTTGGTGCCAGATACCACAGCACAACTTCAGAGGTCTAGAGGAGTCCATGCCTCAACGGGTCAAGGGCTGTTTTGGCGGCAAAAAGAGGGACCTACACAATATTAGGCAGGTGGTCATAATGTTACGGCTGATCGGTGTATTATATTGTCAAATTCATCTCACTAGCTGTTCACAAATTTTCTCTCTTTTTGACCTGTGCGGTGCTGTCATAACATCTGTTGTTCTTTTTGGTGCTTTCCCTGGAACTTGTCCAGGCTGCGGAGCCTGAAGAAACATCTATCTCCGTTACTGTTCTTCTAAGGCAGGTAAAAATTTGTTTGAACTGCGAGCGGGTTAATACTTGGACGACTACTGATTGGTCAATCAAAGCATTCTGAGTTGGACGCTGGTTGGACGTATCGTGGGGAAAAATGCATTTGTTTCACATCGGTCAATTGTTTTCAGTAAAATAGCGGAGTAATGAGTGGCACATAACATGAAGACACATGACAATTTATTTTGTTTATAACTTGTAACTTGTCCGGTAAATTCTCTTCCACTTGCCCCACCAAAAAATCCACTTGTCCCGGACAAGCAGACAAGCCTTAATGTTGAGTCATGAATATATATGTGGTTAGCGCATCCAATGGAACTGCAACTATCTGGCATTTTGAAGTATAACTAGTAAAAGTTGTGGAGTTGTCGATGGACGGCAATGGAAGGAGAGTATGTTTTGCCCGCCAAATAGAGAAAATGGTTACTAATGATAATGATTCCAGAGAATCTGACAAAGATGACAACATTTTGAAGGATGTATATAGGACAATGACTAATAGCATGAATAAATAGATGAATGAATTGAGGAAGGATACGTTATACACTTTTTAACCTGGTGTTCATTGGATCCAACATCATGAACATACACATCGCAATATTCGAAAACCCAAGCTTTACATAGAAGTGGAAGTGTCAGAACACGTTCCAAAGTCAGAAAATGACATGCATTGCCTCCGATCGATTTGGCTAGATATTATGCTATAACTCAAGATTTCAGAATCTTCACACGTACCCAGATAGCTTTTAAGAATATCTTTGGGAATACAGAACTCCAATATTCCAATCATTATTTAATAGAATTGACGCGTCATGATGTCTCTGAAGTGGCTAATGCTATGTTCATGGGTTTCTAAGCCCTTGGTACTGAAATGACACTCATTAGACAAATTGCCATTGAACGCCATTACAGCAGCTCAAGGGGGAGTGTGTGCGATTGTTGGTGGAGGTGCTTGTTGCCCATACTTACCATCAGAATCTGAAGGTCTTGGGGATTTAACTAACGCAATTGGAAATACAAAAGAAATACAGGATGGGATTAGGAAAACTAACAGAGATGCACAGAAATTAGGATGGTATCATGGTTTGAATGCTCTGGAAGCCTTTTCAAGGTATCTCAGTGGCAATCCAACTGGTGCATGGATGGCAAGAATCCTAGGTCCTCTAGTGGCCATAGTACGTATTGCTGCCATACTAATGGGATGTTGTTTTCCTATTTTTCAAACACTACTTTTGAGATATGTACAAACAATCTCTAACATGCCCATGATTACCGCTAGGGATGTCTTGGTTAACATCAATTCAGGGAGGGAAAGAACAAATTCTTCATCTAGCTCATCTTATTCATCCAGATAATGTTGATTGAGGGATGAATGAATGTGACACCATGAATTATATAAGCTTGATAATCAGGATCACAGGATTTGACACACAAGAACATCACTTCCTCTTGTATTATGGGATTCTTGTTTATTGTGAAGTATTTAGTTAAGGTAGTGTTACATCCAGAGAAATATGCTTACCCAAAAAAAGGGTACACATATCTGAGGTAATTCTATAGAGCCCGTTCTGGAATGTGTTTTTCAGGTATCCTTTACTTGGTGCCTCCGATATCCAATAGCAAGGATGATTAAGGAAAGGAACAGGTCACCTCTCGTGGAGTGACAAGCGGAGATGCGCATCACTTCCGCACGCGAGCTCTCCACCACTTATAGTTAAGATGGTGTTACACCCGTGATTTATGTTACAGTTAAAAGTTACTCCCCTCCTTTATATATCCCTGACAAGTAGAAGTTTTATGTTATGATTTTTAGAACATCCTTGGCTGTGTGTGCTTGTTTAAGAAGTAAAAAAAATCTTAATAGAGAATGTGTTAAACCTGCTCCTGACTCATTATTTTCCACATTCCTGCTTAAGAGCAATAAACAAAAAGACATGAAGTGCTCACAGAAGTCACGTAGATAGTAGATATACTAATTGACTGTTTGGGACCCCAATCAAGTTAGTTTCCTTGGTAAAGTTCCTTAGCTACATATTATGTAATTTAATGCCATAGAAAAAGTGGCCAGATGATCATACAGATTACTGAATCAATTCTAATTAAATGTAAAATGGCCCTTATATCCAGGCTGGTTTGATTAGAGAAGAGCAGTGAACATTTATATTGCACCAGTGAACAGTGGACGGTACCAGGGAGTTGGGGACTTTGTCCTACTGGGGGCTCAGGGCTGGTGGAGATTCACCCATTGAAAACAGCAGCTGTTTTAGTCCCCTGTAGTTGTGCAGCACCTCTGTTTTATTGTTGTCATGTTAATTATCACTATGTCATATTAAAAATAGAAATAAACTACTATTTCTCACCTCAGAGTCTCTAGTCTACATTGTGGATCCTTCAACAAAGCAGAGAGCTCTTTCACTCCTGAATCTTCTGGCAGATTGCAGCTCAGATCCAGTTCTTTCAGATGTGAGGGGTTTGACTTCAGAGCTGAGAGCAGAGATGCACAGCCTTCCTCTGTGATTCCACAACTTGACAGTCTGGAGAGAGATTATCATGATGTCACAAACTCAACAATTGTTCAGAATAACTTTAGAACTTTAGAATACCCTCTAGATACACCGATCAACCATAACATTATGACCACTGACAGGTGAAGTGAATAACACTGATAATCTCATTATCATGGCTCCTGTCAGTGGGTGGGATATAATAGGCAGGAAGTGAACATTCTGTCCTCAAAGTTTATGTGTTAGAAGCAGGAAAAATGGGCAAGCGTAAGGATCTATGCGACTTTGACAAGGGCCAAAATGTGATGGCTTGACGACTGGGTCAGAGCATCTCCAAAACTGCAGCCCTTGTGGGGTGTTCCCGGTCTGTAGTGGTCAGTACCTATCAAAAGTGGTCCAAGGAAGAAAAAATGGTGAACTGGCGACAGGGTCATGGATGGCCAAGGCTCATTGATGCACATGGGGAGCGAAGGCTGGCCCGTGTGGTCTGATCAAAGAGACGAGCTGCTGTAGCTCAAATTGCTGAAAAAGTTAATGCTGGTACTGACAGAAAGGTGTCAGAACACACAGTGCATCGCAGTTTTTTGCATATGGGGCTGTGTAGCCGCAGACCAGTCAGGGTTTCCATGCTGACCCCTGAAGCGCCTACAATGGGCATGTGAGAACAGATCTCAATCCAATCGAACATCTGTGGGATGTGTAACTTACAGGACTTAAAGGATCTGTTGCTAATGTCTTGGTGCCAGATACCACAGCACACCTTCAGAGGTCTAGGGGAGTCCATGCCTCAATGGGTCAGGGCTGTTTTGGCGGAAAAAAGGGGGACCTACACAATATTAGGCAGGTGGAAATAATGTTATGGCTGATCGGTGTATTATATTGTTTTTTAAACTTTACTTAATGGCATGCTTTTAAAACTGACATTGCAAATACATGACACTAGAATGTAACTAACTACATAGAAATACATCACTGCTCTCTGTCAAAAGATTTACTGTAGAGGTACTGTAAAAGAGTATGTGTGTGTGTGTGTGTGTGTGTCTGTGTGTGTGTGTTTATGTGTGAGGAGGGGAGTAGCAGGAATGACAATAAACTGAAAAAGAGGGGTGGATCTGTGGACCTCAGAGGGTTGAAATTAAGATTAGTTTGAATGGTTTATAAAGCTGGAAAGTAGAACTGCAACAATTATTAGACTAAGTCAACTTATCTAGTAAAATCTGTTTGGTTTTGGCCACTGATAAGTCATTATATTGCGTATTAGCCTACATACAGCCTACATACAGTATGTTCAGATACTTTAGGTTTAATTAGAGGAGAGCAGTGAACATTTATATTGCACCAGTGAACAGTGTATTGTACCAGGGGGTTGGGGACTGTCCTGCTGGGAGCTCAGGGCTGGTGGAGATTCACCCATTGACAACAGCAGATGTTTTAGTCCCCTTTTGTTGTGTAACACCTCTTTTGTATTATTATAATGTTAATGATCACTATGTCATATTAAATATAAACTACTATTACTCACTTGAGAGTCTCCAGTCTACATTGTGGATCGTTCAGCATAGCAGAGAGTTCCTTCACTCCAGAATCCTCTGACTGATTGTTACTCAGATCCAGTTCTTTCAGGTGTGAGGGGTTTGACTTCAGAGCCGAGACCAGAGAAGCACAGCCTTTCTTTGTGATTCCACAACCTGACAGTCTGGAGAGAGATTATCATGATGTCACAAACAGAACAATAGTTAAGAATAACATTAGAATATTCTCTATATATTACATCATTGTCATGTGAACTTTACTTTATGGCTACATTTAAAACTGAAATTGCCAATACATGACACCAGAATGTAACTTTCTGTATAGCAATCATCACTGTTGTTAGTCAGTAGATATACACTATATATCCAAAAGTATGTGGACACCCGACCATCACACCTACAGTACTGTGCAAAAGCCTCAGAGAAAATGGTGTAAAGCTATTTATTTGATTTTGGTCTCATCTCACCACAACACTTTCACAGACAGGGGGAGATTGACAGTTCTTTTGTGTATCTTCCTTTGTGAATAATCGCACCAACTGTTGTCACCTTCTCACCAAGCTGCTTGGCCTTGTGTAGGTCTACAATCTTGTCCCTGACATCCTTGGACAGCTCTTTGGTCTTGGCCATGGTGGAGAGTTTGGAATCTGATTGCTTCTGTGGACAGGTGTCTTTTATACAGGTAACAAACTGAGATTAGGAGCATTCCCTTTAAGAGTTTGCTCCTAATCTCAGCTCGTTACGTGTATAAAAGACACCTGGAAGCCAGAAATCCTTTGGATTGAGAGGGGATGAAATACTTATTTCACTCATTAAAATGCAAATCAATTTATAAAATTTTTGACATGTGTTTTTCTGGATTTTTTTGTTGTTATTTTATCTCTCACTTTTCAAATAAACCTACCATTAAAATTATAGACTGATCATTTCTTTGTCAGTGGGCAAATGTGCAAAATCAGCAGGGCATCAAATATTTTTTTCCCTCACTGTATATAATTTTGTAATGCATTAACATCACGCCAAGTTTGAATATTTCTTTAGACACCATTAACCATTGTGTTAAACTGAGTAACGTTTCTTACTACGTTTACCTCCATCACAAATAGGATCTATGAATTGTATAATTTTTGCCACTGGGTGTTTTAACAGCTTATTAGCCATTCGTGAATGACATTGATACAATAACTACTGTATCAAAATAGGTGACGATAACGGACTTTCTCGTCAAGTGAAAAAATAAGAGAATCGTGTAGCCAAAGAAGTGTTTGTCTATCTTGAAGAAATCCCAAGACATAATTTGAAAATCCAACAGAAATAGTCGCAATATAACAGTAAACAGTTTCATTTTAGGCTTCCCATAACGTAGCTACTGAAGGTTGTAGCCAGCAAAGTTTTTGTCTATCCTGAACAAATCCTAATATCCACCAGAATTGTTTTGTTTAAGGCTTCCTATTACGTAGCTACATAGGGTTGTAGCCAGCGAAGATTTTGTCTGTCCTGAACATCAGGCATAATGCGTTTTGACTGTTACGGGAATCGAACAACGATCTGCTGTTCCGGAGCCCGCGACTCAAACCACTACGCTATTTAACAAGGGGTAGTCAGTCAGTCAGTGAGATTCGCTCTTCGCTCTTCTAGGCCGACTCCGCTTACGCAGTCTGGCAAAAACTGAGGGTGCAAGCCCAAACGAAAGTAAGGTGTAAAGCCTCCAAAACAGAATACACGGACAAAGCCGTAATGATGGCAGTACATACGCCCACACATGGTTCGGGCACTCACTGCAACAGTAACATGGATACATTAGCCAACAAGGCACTGGAAACAGAAGGCATTATATAGGTGTACTGACCGGTGGGAATGGGAAACAGGTGTGTAATGAACAGGGCAGTCTGCGGTGAAGGTGATTAGCGGTACAGGTGCAATGGGGGAGCGCCAGCACCAGGGGGACTCGTGACAATACAAGATCGATTATCAAATAGTCCATTTCGTTATTCATGTAGGCTTCTGTAAATCATCCTTTGATCATCATTTTAATCTGCTAATCAAATTTACAAATAAAAGTAATTGAATAATACACTGCAATGCTTTTACTTGGAGAGAAGGCTGTGTTGCCATGTACCCGAGCCTATGCCTTTGTAGAACAATGCAAGAGGCTACCTTTCCTTGGATCTATCGATGATATTTCTATGAATAGGCTATTTGGTTTTGTAATTCATCCTTTGCAATTATTTATCAGGCATCCGTGCTTCATGCCTAAAAATGGTTAATCATGCGTAAATCCTTTGATCTGCGCAAACTGGTTCAGAATGTCACTTATTTTACCTTCTACATCATCAAAATAAGATCAAAATAAAAACTAAATTCTAATGGATATATCTGTTGATAATATAGGTGTGGTGAATTTATTAATCTTTAGAGCCTAATAAACTAATGAAAATACTATGGCCTTTGAAATAACACTGAAATAATAGCTTTTTTGTATTCCTTTTGTAATCGTTTAATTTGTATGATAACACCTTCAAAACAAACACATTCTTCAAATTCCTTAGACATTTAATACAACCAAATTCTGTAATTCATTATTTTTTAGACTATTCTATTTAGTTTGATAACAACTGTGGAATTATATGATTGTGTGTTAAATGTGCCTAGATAATGAGAACAACAGAAACATCTGTGTTTAGATTCTCTCTCTAAAGGTCACCCTCTGCAAACCTCAGGAATGTGGAATGTTTACACTGACCATTTGGCATTGGGTTCTTGTGGAAATGTGATCTGCGATAGGAAGACGCCATTCAATGTATATAACCGCTAGCAACAATCTTTGCAATGAGATTGATTGAACATGTAACATCAGACAACTCTGCTGTGGTGCGTTTAATAAAGCTTCTCTTTCACCCTTGATTTTACTGAGTACATTATTGCTAAAGTAACCAATATATGAAAGATATATTCCAACACAACACAGTAGATGAACTGATATAATGTGTACATATTTATTTAACACAATCGTTACACTACTACTTTAATTTATGTAACAGTGATTCACTATGATAAAGATATATCTCTAACACTCACAGCTGAATGGAAAAGCAGACCTCACCTGATTTCCTCAGACTCTGGGACTGATGGTCCAAAAAAGAATAACTAGCTGATGGATTCAAACCATGTTCTCCCCAAGAAACATATCGTCTAAATACCCAGATGCAGAAGATCTCTTTCGTTGATGGTTGTGTTTGGACATTGTTCAGAGAAGGCACAAATTGTCATGTCAGCCCTACTTTAGGGCATACATATAAAACATTGCCTATATATGACACTAGAGTGTTACTCCCAATATAGAAAATCATGCAGTCAGAACAACTTGAAGCTCAACTCCCTAAAGACAGAGGAGATGATAGTGGACTTCATGAGAAGCCCATCGGCCCTTCCCCCCATCGCCCTGGGTGGCTCCCCAGTCAACTCTGTAGAGTACTTTCTCTATCTTGGCACCACCATCGCCCAGGACCTCAAGTGGGAGCTGAACATCACCTCTCTTACAAAGAAAGCACAGCAGAGGA
>JACXGI010011063.1:0-25971 GCA_016801175.1 Esox masquinongy | reverse complement strand
GTAATGACTTCTATTTAACATGAGTTTGAATGTGATTGGTTAATTCTGAACACAGCCACATCCCCAGTTATAAGAGGGTGTGCACACTTATGCAACCAGGTTATTGTAAGGATTTTATTTTTCATTTTTCCCCCTCGAAGATTTCAGTTTGTTTTTCAATTGAATTGTTCACATTATAGGTCACATTAAAAGTGGAAAAAGTTCTGACATGATTTATCTTTGTCTCATTCTTTTACATCACAAAAACCTGGAATTTTAACAGGGGTGTGTAGACTTTTGATATCCACTGTATATATTATATATATATATAGGGATTAAATTATTTGCACATCATTGCATTCTGTATTTATTTACATTTCACGTAGCATCCCAACTTTTTTGGAAACAAGGTTGTAAATAAAAAAGGTTGTTTTAAATTTCCAAAACAATATGATGGAAGACCAGGAAGACCTCCTAGACCAAAGAAGACCTCTGAGGTGGATGACCAAGGAATGCTCACCATACTGAAGAAAAAAAACAGCAACTGTCCGACAGATCAGGAACACTCTACAAGAGGTAGACATGGATGTCTACTACAAATGAGATTCCCAGTAGAACCACCAGATTCTGCTCACCAGGCTGGAGGGATTGGGCGTTGAGGGAACTGCACTCTCCTGACTGAACTCCTATTTCACTAACCGAACCCATTACATTTCACTCAAAGGCCTAAACTCCTCCGTCGCTTCAATCGTAGTTTCTACTGTTATGCTGATGATACACAAATATATCTAGCCACCAAATCTCTCACCAACCCACCTCTGACCTATAATGAATCCTGCCTGACTGCAATAAAAACATGGATGAAGCAAAACTTCCTTAAACTTAACAGTGACAAAACAGAACTCGCACTCATTGGAACAAATCCACCCTCACCAAAACCGGCACTTTCACTCTCAGCATCGATGACACCGTTGTTTCTCCATCCCCCCCACGCACGTAACCTTGGCTTCATTCTGGACTCTACACTCTCCTTTGATCAGCACACTAAACAGACTGTAAAATCTTCATTCTTCCACCTCCGCAACATTGCCAAACTCAGACCTTCCCTCTCCCGTCCTGCTGCTGAAACCCTAATCCTAAACCCTATCCTCTGTGAGTTACACTGGCTTCCATTCTCCCAACGCATCGACTACAAGATCCTCCTACTGACATATAAAGCCCTAAACAATATCACCCCTGCCTATCTCTCTGACCTTCTTCCATATCAACCTACACACTCACTTCGTTCCGGTACTGCAGGCTACCTCATAATCCCCAAGTCCAAGCTCAAAGGCTTTGGTGACAGGGTATTCTCAATGGTTGCTCCTAGGCTCTAAAACTCTCTCCCCAAAACCATCCGTGACTCTGAGACTATCCCCATCTTCCAGCAACGCCTCAAGACCCATCTGTTCAAAATCGCCTACCCCTAGCCATGCCCAATCCATGTTCATTTTGTGAAGCATCTTTGGGTCCTTGAAAAGTGCTATATAAATAATATGCATTATTATTATTATTATTATTACTACATGGATGTCAGCTACTACTGTCAGATTCCCAGCAGAACTACAGAGGCTACACTTCAAGGTAGAAAAGATAAAATATAAAGGTAATGTCCCAAAAAGTACAGATAATTCCCCAAAAAGTACCCCTAAGAGCCAGCAGAGTTCTGGAAAAAGGTATTGTGGACGGACGATACCAAGATGAACATGTACCAGATGCAAGATGATGGCAAGATGAAAGTGCGAAGAGAAAAAGGAACTGCCATTTCATCTGTAAAATGGTTAAGGTTGTTTTGGGCAGGTATGGCCGCCACTGGAACTGGCTAACTTGTCTTCATTGATGATATAACTGCTAACGGCAGCAGAAGGATCCGTTCTAACGTGTACAGAGACGTCCTGTCTGCTCAGACACAACTAAATGCCTCTTAGATTGGATTAGATTAGATTCAACTTTATTGTCACTGAACAGTACGAGTACAGTACAACGAAATGCATTTGGCATCTAACCAGAAGTGCAAATAGAAGGGGGCAGGAAACATACAAGTATTTACAAGTATTAAGTATATGTATATTACAAATGGAATATATAGATGTGCTATGAAGGCAAATGCAGTAATGGCAATACTAAATGTGCAATTGAGGCAAATAGAGAACAGCAAATGTTCAAGTATTAAGTATAGTGTGTGTTACAAGTGGGATAATAGTTGTGTGGGTACAGATGGCAATTCTAAATGGCACTCTCGATGTGCACTCGAAGGCAAATTGAAGGGGTAGGGTTGCATGTGCAACCGGGATGCAGAGATAGCAGCAATGAGGTCCCCGAGGTAGAGATGCGTATGTAACAACTGAAAAACGCAAGCATGATGGCACTCTTAACTCACTGGTCAACGCTTTATCAACTTCAACTGCCAAGGAATTTTTTTGAGTCAATCAACAAAGACAAAGATGGAGAGACAGACAGAGAGGAGAGAGTGAAGGACAGAGAGAATCAATGAATGTTCCTAAGCTGCACACATTCATCCAGCTCTTTTCCAGGTGCAGGATTAAAAGAGTACATCGTCGACAAGACCCAAACGAAAGTACGGGGTATATATTTGTTTTCCAGGAACAGTGTGTTGCCGTGGAGAAGCTGTAGTACCGTGTAATTAGAATTGCCGTATCCACGGAGAGTAAGTCTTCTCTCCACCGAGGTCCGAAGTCTGACATCACACTCCTCTTTCCGTACTCCTCCTGCTGCCAGCGGCAGAAGCTCTCCAGCATCTTCTCACCATGGTGACCAATGTACATATCTGACTACAGACAGAAAGGGAGAGAGACAGAGGTGAGAATGGAGTGGATGGGGGGATTGAGACAGGGGGAAGGGGACGAGTGATGGGGGGAGGAGTATCGGGAGACAGGGGGAAAGGGATAAAAAAGTGAGGGGAGAGAAGGTGAAGAAAAAGAGTGATGAAATTCGGTGTTGTGACCTGACATGAGGCACAGTGACTGCCTAGGTATGTTCATGACATGATGGTGAAAATTAGAACAACCTTGGGTTGCCTATGCTACAGGCTATGGCCTATAGGTACTGTCCAATTGGAGAAGAGACGGCAGGCAGTTTCTTACTGGTGTTTCATGAAGCAGCACAAGTTTAGTCAATCTGATATTGATCTGTATGCCCAAGCTCTTGTGTTGAAACAAATTGAAAACCTGCAAACAAAGAAATTCATCCCGTTAAAATGTTTGTGATAACAACATATATAGTACAGCTTTAAACACATAAATAGTATAGATCTTTCTTAATTCTCATGCTTGATGTGATGCGTCGTGCCTGACCACAGCTCTTAGCCATGCTATATTGGCCATATACCACATCCCCTCGTGTCGGATTACTTTCATCTCCCAATCAGCGCTTAGGATTCCAACCACCAGGTTTACAATAAATACTGCAGTTTGTGAGGTTCTACGTAATTCTACGCACGTACCATATTCATGATGGTGAGGATGAATCGTTTCACCGCCTCAGAACCGTGGTAATTGACCATGGTTGGGTCGGCCACCACCAGAGTCTCCACGTTATACTCGGGGAGAAGTTTATACGAGTACCGTTTCCCTCTGCCGCCTTCAGACAGCTTCCTGTTCTTACTCTTCAGTCTTTCTGCAAAGAAGCAAAGATTTTGCCTGCCGGTTAGAGCGTCTGACATGAAACCAAAAGGGTGATAGGTCGAGTGTCTGAGCAGACAAGGGGGAAAATGCTGATGCCCTGTCCTCGAGTAACACAGTTAACTGCTGCCAAAACGTGATCCTGTTGAGAATGTGCTAAATGACAAAATTAGTATATAAATGAGGGCAGCTTTCCATATGCCCAGCAAAGTTATAGTTTTTCACACAGCCATGCACTGTTCGTCAATACGTTATCTGTGGCTAATAAATGTTTTGTGGGTCCTTATGTTTTCAAAGTATATATTTGTAGTTTGGTAGTGCATAGGAAGTATAGCTACTCGGTAGTTCATGGTAACTGCAGATAATGGACAGAAAACAATGGCTGAATGTTCTTCCAAATCAGTTGCAAGTTTAATGACAGCACAGATGTAATTATTTGTAACCGAATGGTATCCGTAACTGACCTGTACGGTCACGCACATGAAAGTGTAGGGTCAGTAACTGTGTGACTATATTTGTCAGTACACACTTGAAGTCGGGTAGTAGCCACACACACACACACACACACACGCACACACACACACCTCAGCTGGAGTCGATTTCCTAGATCCAAAGCAGATAGGTAAGACCTCATAATGAAAACCTTCTTGGTGTTTAGCACCAATCCGCTTTGCGAGAGCTTGAGCTTTAACACTCACACGGATATAGCCCTGCACTTACTTCAGGTTAGAACTAGGAATTATGACCATGGCTACTATTATTGAACCCTGTTGAACCTGAGAGACAGTTACGTTGAGTTGTGGACGAGAGTGTTTTTATACACTCACATCTTTCACGGATTAAGATATCTCAGAACTTTTACACACCATCAATGTTCTTTTCGCTCGCGGTATATAAATCAGACATGGATCTCTCAATAAGGTCAGGCATGTGCTTCAGTGGAGAATAGCGTGCAAAAGGACATACCCCAGTGTGGAATCCAATCTACGTGAATTCAATACAGGGTTAAAGAAAAAAGCTAAATTGTAATAGAACAGAGGCACGACATATCATAGTGGTGGACAGGGTGTGAGAATTATCTTTCAAGTAAAAAGGAAGAAACAGAATATTTCCCGGTGCCTTGGTGAAGAACATCATGTTTAATTATCCTTGGGTTCATCTTTGTTTTCCCATCCAGGAGACAGTGGTGCCAGTTGGCTCAGCATCGTCCAGGCGGAAATTGTTCGGATGCCAGACAATGCCATTGTGCGCCGGCAACCTCAATCGCTGTTGGCCTCTGTGTGTGTGTACAGACAAGGCAAAGCCACCATATTCGATCACTAGCTAACAGCCTTTGAAATACTTTTTCAGATGCCTTCCCTGTCCTTACATTTAGTTTTGCTTGCGCCTATTAATATTTAGCTAGCATGCGCTATGAGGGTGTGCTAGTAATTGGTTTGATTTTTTTTGTGATTTTTTTAAAAATAAAAATATTTGATTTTTAAGTAATAATGCATCTTGTGACCAATGTCACTAATACTATATCCCAGTTGTGTACAGGAAGGGTATGAAGATATCTGGATCACCCAACCCTGAGCAAAGATCACCAAATAAAAAAGTACAGACATTTTGCACACAAACACTGTAAAGTAGTCTCTACTTTCCAATTACCGTTACTTACAAAGTACTTAGTAAGTAATGCTGTAAGTAATAGTAATTGCTCTGAAGTCACTCAGAATAAGAAATTCACAAAAACAAGAAAAGGAACTAGGCAAGCTTAGTTTGGCCGGCCCGTGATTAGAAGGGATGAAGATTGTTGCCCTCACTGGATTTGAACCCGGGTTTCCCATGTGAGAGGCTGTGTCTTTAACAATACGCCACAAAGCTAGACATATGCAGAGTGTCAGTATAGTGGCTCAACATCAGATCATTTTGTCACACATTAACATCACGCCAAGTTTGAATATTTCACTAGACACCATTAAGCATTGTGTTAAACTGACTAACGTTTCTTATTAAGTTTACTTCCACCACAAATAGCATCTATGAATTGTATGGCTTTTGCCACTGGCCAAGGGGCTGTGATCTAGACCAGTGTTTCTCAACCCTGCTCCTGGAGGCTCTCCGCCCAGCATGTTTTAGATCTCTCTCTGCCCAAACATACCTGATGTAGCTCATCAAGGACTTGATAATGAGCTGATCATTTGAATCAGGTGTGATTGAGCATGGAGAGATCTAAAACATGCAGGGCAGGGTGCCTCCAGGAGCAGGGTTGAAAAACACTGATCTAGCCGATATTACCCGAAAAAGGATGCACGTCTGTGTAATCCACCAGAAACAGTCGCAATATAACCGTAAACAGTTTTATTTCAGGCTTACTATAACGCAGCTTCTGAAGGTTGTGGCCAGTTTTTGTCTATCCTGAACAAATCCTATTGCATAATTCATTTTGCACCGGTCCCTTATGTGAGAGTCTGCATCTCTAACCACTACGCTATTTAACAAGGTGTAGTCAGTCAGTCACTCACTCACTCACTCAGTAAGAGACATTCGCTCTTCTTGGCCGGCTCCGCTTATGCGGTCCAGCAAAAACTCAAACTTAAACAAATGAACTATCCCTTTAATAACTTTACTCTTCTCATGGGGAACATCTTAATGTGTCTGCAGAACAGGATGAAGTGGGCCCACCTGGGATGACTCCGCAGTAGTTGGCGCTTGTCTGTTTGTCCGTCTGCTTGTCTGCTGACTGTTTGTCCGTCCGTCTCTCCTCAGTGCCGGAACGCTTCCTCCTGTAAATGCGGTGAGCCTGTCCCGTGAGGGTTAGGGTTTGATTGACAGGCTCGATGTACAGGAAGTCCTCATTAAGCTGAATGAAGCCCATCTGTAGAAAAAAATATATAATCGTATAATCACAGAACCGCAGTGCATCATGTGTAAATTGAGACTGACTGATAAACAAATAATAGTGAGTTGTAATACATTATAATATGCTAACTAGTTTATAGGTCTCTCAGTTGGCAGTTGTGTACAGATGCTTTCAAGCTCACAAACACGGCCAGTCAGTCATCATTCAGTTAAACCATAATTGAAAAAGGAGAGAAGATATTGTCTATCTGGGCTTCAGAATACCTGTGGATTTGTGTCTGGAGAAAAATGGCTACAAACTGTAAAGTAGTACCATGATGTATCCTTGACAGTTTTCTCACACAATTGTAGTCATTTTCAATATGTCATAGTTACACGTTGTAAAGGATCGCTTGTTACCTCTATCTGATTGGCTGTCATCTTGAACGCTTGGCTAAGTTATGAATAAAAGACACAAACACACAATCACAAGGACAACTCTGAACGTGTTTTTTTTCAAAGTTCCGATTACACTGACTGAACACTCCAAACATTTGAGTTGCTCAACACTTGAGCCCGGTCTGTTGGCTTGTCATGACATACACTGACTTGTCATAAGCAGTCAGGCTTGCTGCACGCACGCCACGTTTGAAACCCGCAGGCCGTTCACGGTGTCCCTCCGAGCGGCAAGGGGCAGCTTTCAGTTTGGCCGTTTTGAACGCCGGTCAGGTTTCCCATTCCCACGACGAGCTTGAAGCGGATGTGGCATTTCTCCGAACACACTGCACGGAGCCGCGGAACCCCAGCCCTGAACACTCGGAGCCATGACGTCTACAACTGGGGGAAATTTACATTACAGGTCAGTTAGTCCAAATAACAAGGCCCTGCTTACGCACTCCCCGTCGCGCACCACCTAGAGCTCCCCGGCTCTCGTTGCCAGCTCCAATAACCCCCAAATTGTCTGTACGCACCCATTCCCTGCGGGGCTGGCCGCCAAACGTGGAGAAAACATAGCGAGGAACTCTTCAACAACCTGATTACCTGATGTTTGGAAGGAATGTTCCAAGAATGGAGTAAGCAGTGGGAGTGTGGGGGGGGGGTCAGGAGGGCTCAGGGTCATCGGAGGGGGGCGGAGGGCCCATGGTGAAGGCTTATTTGGTTTGGGTTCATTTAGGTCGGATGACTCGCACAGACTAAACAGGCTACTGGAGCCCACTGATTCAAAAAGTGGACTGATTAGGACAAAATGGCCGCCCACAGTGGGCAGACATGGACCACTTCCAGCCTTACGGATCAACACAACTCATGGGAGAAATGGGAGTTTTGCTTCAGTACTGGTGTCAGATATATGGGTCATTGTCATCAACCAATTTCTCTTTCTCACTCGTTCCCCTTCCACTCAGGTTTAGACGAGTTATGGCTATTTAATTACACCTATTACGAGGGCTCAGGATCGAGGTCACACCGTTAAAGGCCAGCGAATCGCTCTACCAGCTCCGTTCTTTCTGCAGTTTGAGTTGGCACCAGCACTGCTTGTCAATCAAACATTATTGACAGCCAATAGGCATGCAGGATGCAACACGTATTGTCCTCCTGCTCTTGACATTTCAGGAGTTTTCAGAGATTTTTTTGTTGTAACTGACATATTTTCCAAACATGCAGGGCTATGGAAGTCCACCATGTCATGCCACTGAAAAGGCAGGTAAATGTTAGTCTGTGACTAAAACACATTGAATGCACTGAAGTATTACAGACTACTGCTGGATAGAAACCTGTATCAGACCTCTTCGGTCAGTGCAGAGAAAGAAAGGTTGAACTTTAACCTCGTCACATCCTGAAATCCTTAACAAAAATCTGGCACCTTAGTTGAGGTTGACAACGTGCTAAATTCCTCATGCTGCTAGCCACTACTGTGTTGTGTAATAACACTGCACATATAGGCGCTTGGTTTGCGCTCAGACGCTAGAGCAATTAGCACTTCCCTCAGAGGAGTCCTGATTAGCAATCATCGGCCTTCACGCCGATTCACACTGGCGGCTCTCAGCAGCGAATGCTATGTAGATGTCAGGTATTAATGCCCCTCCTAGAGCTTTCTTTTCCCATTTTCTAATTGGCTCAGAGAGGTTACAGTTAGCATTTAGTGATTGAGCAAGGCCTACAATCGCACACACAGCGAATGCTATGTAGATGTCAGGTATTGCACACGCGCAAGAAATACAAAATGCCCCTCCTAGAGCTTTCTTTTCCCGTTTTCTAATTGGCTCAGAGGGGTTATGGTTAGCATTTAGTGATTGAGCAAGGCCTACAATCACACACACTGTACCCCAACCTATACCTTCACTTCAATGGACAGTTGGTTTGAAAGGATTTCCTTGACCCAGTGATGCTCTGGGTCAAATATTTATAATCTAGATGGACTGATGGTGTGGCTACTTCTCAAGGGCTATGGTAGAAACAGTAAGTGGTTTATCTAAGCCTAATATCTGTATGTGGTATTTCAATGAGGCTTGGATTCTACTAGACTGCAAATTCAGTCAAAATTTTTAACGTGATAAAAAAATAGGTCTTAGATTGTTTATGGCAATGGTTAGTGTTAGATGTGGATTTTTTTTAAGAGGAGACATTGAAAAAGCCAGGGTTCTATATATATATATATATAGGTTCTATATATATATATATATATAGCATGGAAGACAGAAAACAGTAACACAAGGAATATGTTCATGGATAAGAATAACAGGGAATAAATTAACAACGATACGAATAACATTATGACTCCCTGGCTTTGGAAGTTAGTAGAGGCCCTGAGGCAGGTCTGGAAACAGTTCCATGATTATCTGAGTCAAACATCTAGATGGATTATACGTATACCTCAAGTCTGTTTATCCTAGGTCCGAGATCTGGCTGTGGTATAGTATTTCTCTGTGATACATTGTAATACCGTTTGTGAGGACAGAGCCAATATGGCATAGACCGTACCATTGCTTATACAAAATAGCCTAACGCTAGACACAGATACAGCTACCTTCAAATGAAAATCAGTCGTGTCCAGATTCATGGATTTTGAATCGCCCAGTTGATAGGTTCTTGTAGGCCTCTCATTAATTTGCTTTGTTAGGGATGCGGCATGTGACATGAACATATGAGAAGTAATCTCAAAAAGCTAAAATATATTAAGCTTTTGGCTGACAAAAAAATAATTCCAATAGCAACGTAACACAACTGGTCCGAAGCCGCCGTAAAAGTTGAACCCCAAAATGTCATTAATTTAGCTTATTTTCACATGGTCAAACAAGGACAGAAAAAAATAATTTAGAAAGCTGAACTGTGGATGTGCCAAACTCTCATTGACTGTTTCAGTGTGTGTGAGGCAACGGTTCGCGTTAACCAGACAAAACCCGGGGCTGTGGTCCAAACCGTTGAGACAGAGTGCTAGCCTCTTGAACCACAGGAGTTCACCCTTAAAACCTCAGGGGGTTGCTAATGACTGTGCTGTGGTTCGCGGAGAAGTTCTGTTTTCTGCCTCCAGACAGCACAAAGCAGGGTGGGCCAAGAATACATTAGACATCGGAGAGTTCACCTCACATACTCTCAAAACATACACCTGAGATTAGGTGGGTATGCCTTGTTACACTCACTCCACTCACTCAGACTCAAGTAGCTTCTGTACCTTCCCACCTTTAGACGCAGCACAAAGGCATTTCAACATCCATTTTAAACACTCGCTTTGCGGGTAGGCCTACTGTTTATTAGATGTAAATAATCATTGACCTATAGTTTAACTGCAGCTGTTACGATAACGTTGGAGGCTTTTGCCAGACGTAATTTGGATTTTAAAAAAGTAGACTATAGTTGTGTGACTATGCAAAATCAGAAGCATTATATTGGCCATGTCGTGGGTGTTAAAAACTATACCATTCAAATTCTTAAGTAGGCTTTATTGCAATCACTCACTACGGTGATTCGTGATATTGAATTGAATATTGTATATATTTACCAGCCCCGCGCAGGTGCTGAACGAGGCGATAGATCCTGTGTAATTGAGAACAGTCCCGCTGTAATAGCACTCCTTCTCTTCTGCGTTGGCAGCGGACGAAACCGGCGTACTGTGTCGAGAGGACTTTCGTGTTTTCTGTCTTCTCTCCACCACGAATTTCTGGGACAGAAACCGTGAGTCTCTCTTTAAGACGACGTGCAGGTCCCTGCCAAAAGCAGGCATTTTGAGTCTCAGCCCTGAAGAAGGGACCGTTTGCGATCCTGGATGTTCCCAACGGTATAGCTCTGAAGACTCGTATTCTTCCCAGTTAGAAGTGGAACGAGCCTCACGAGAGCTGCTACCAGCGATCGAGTCAGTCTCTCCGCTATAGGGTTTGTCAGGAGCGGGTGGACCTGTGTCTGGAAAAACCTGCGGAAAAACAATCTCGGATTCCTGGAAAGGATGTGGATCTGGGAAGTAAGAATAGGAAGACAGCAAATTAGTTGTTATACGGAAAGGTACATTGGAGCAAAGAACATTAAGCCTAGGGATCATCCTGTGTGCTCACATAAAATGACTGCGTGATGTAGATAGCCGGTCACCTGTTTATCACAATATGAGCTAGCTCAGCAAGTTATAAATAAAAGTAAAAAAAAAAAATACAATTTACAAAGCCTTGTGAGTACCAACACTCATGATCTGAAACGACTTTTGAAGGTGTTTCGCATACCTGCAACGGCAAATGTTCCAATGAAATATAACTGATGGAGGAGACTGCAGATGCGTTTTAAATGCATTTTGACAGTAAATGTTAAATGAACGTGTACAGCTAGTGTCGTTAAAAAAAGTATCTCCATGCACAGAAGTGAATTTCTGTGTTGCCTATTCGCCGCATAATGTTATCCATCTCCGGGTAAACGCGTCTCTCTCTCTCTCTCTCTCTCTCTCTCTCTCTCTCTCTCTCTCTCTTCTAGCACATGGAAGTGTTTCCAAATGAATGACTTCGTATCCAGCAGTTTAAAAAAGTCGGCATTGGGCTAAAGAGCTCAGACGAGTGTGCAGTGAGAGAGAGATTTGTATAGAAGTGTAGGCTATTTTGATGTAGCCTATTGACAGCGCGCATTAAGCGATTGAGAGCACAGTGGAGCGGAGCAGTCCGACTGCAAGCTCTGAACAGCTTACTGAAGTGCACCAGAGAAGGGTAGGTTATAGCCACACATGTTCAGCTGATGCCTAAAAAAATGACTAGATGTCAGGCTTCTATTTACAGACCTAATCGGGGTATAATAAACGACCAGTCTGTCCAGGGTCTGTAGCGTATTGGAGTTATGTTGCTCCAATTGAATGAAGACATGTCATGCCAAAATGTTGTCACTCCATTTTCATTTCGGGTGTTTCATTTTTCAACACGTCTAACTAATATTGTAATTTTATTTCCTTATCACCTTTCAATCTTTTGGATGTATTAAAGGTTAATAAAAGCTTTTGTAAACTAATGCCAAGTTATGTCTTGTTTTTCATTGTCAAAACATCTTTTAATGATTTGGGCTTTTCCTTTTAGAGTAATTGTAAGAAGAAAATAAGTATATAATTATATAAAAACAGCTTACTGGGCTGCAGTGATTAATTTCATTTTTTTCTTGCTGTTGAAACGCATTCATCATCAGTAGATGCCAAGCTCATGGAGATTCTAGACTTCTAAGTGTCTGTGTATAGTAGAAACCATTCTATGCTGGACTCAGGTTTTTTCTCCAGGCTCCTCTAACAAAAAGTGTAGAATTATCAACTGGCATACATTCTATGTGACACTGTGGTATTTCAGACTTCTTGGATCAATTTATATCGGTTACATTGTGCACGGGGTTTATTGCCCACGACACCCTAGACCAATAAGACCCGTCCAGGTGCTATTCGGATTTGAGCGACCTGTGAGCAGAGGGATGGTTTGAGTATAGTACTTGATAAGTCTTATTTCTCCTGTGCCAAAGCATCCTGATACGATTTCAGCTGGCGTTTGCCTTTTGGCAGATCACATCGTAAAGGTAGAACAAGGTTGATTATGATATGTTCAATACAATACTCCAGCCACGTCACATGTAGTGAAAACATTTGACACATTTCAAGACAAATGAAAACTAGAAAAAATAAATAATCAAATTGGCACCGACATGGGTATCTAATCAATTATGCCATTCTGAGTCAAGTTTTGCCAGTCTCACTGGCATGTGGTATTGATAGATCAGGACAGGTTTAGTGATGTCACTCAGCCAGTCAATGGCTCATTACTACCCCCTTATACAGACAGTCTTCATACTGAGGTTTGACGGTTTTTATGGTCTCGTGTAGCGGAGTTTTTATGGTCTCGTTGCAGTTACGTGTGCACTAAAGGAATGGTTAAAGAAGCTTTATAACAGCCTCTCTAATGATTAATTCTCCATATGGAAAAGTGGACAGCTGATAACCGCAAAACAGTGGACTAATGAACAAACTAAGACAGGACAATTTTTTAGGGACCCACTCTTTTACTGACAATTGTGTAGACCCTATATGATTTCATCCAGTAGTTCTGGAAGTTGTGTTCATGAGCCAGTGTCCCCATTCTTTAGATACTATCCAGTCATCCAGTTATTACCCATTTTGTATTTGCTATATCTGTATTGTTGCTCTTCCTATGATATTATGAATGAGTGGTATTATAGGTGGTCCACCAATCCAAGCTGTTGTCTCCAGCGCAGATGTACTACTGCAGAATTGAATCTGGCCCACTGCTTTTTCAGAAAAAACGCTCCCCTCTCCCTACTTTCCTGTCCAACAAAAATATATCTATCCTTTTTATTAAATTAGCATATGCAGTTAATTAAAGAACATTTTAGTGTGATAAGATGCAGAACTGCTTGGCATGTCAATCTTCTACTCTCCCAAACCTGCTGCAGTGTTGCTGCTAAGAAGGCACTGCGATAATCAATCAATCAATCAAATCAATCAATTTTTTTTATAAAGCCCTTTTTACAACAGCAGTTGTCACAAAGTGCTTTTACAGACACCCAGCCTAAAACCCCAACCAGCATGCAACAAGAGTTAATGTACAGTGGCCAGGAAAAACTCCCTTGTGGGGTCCAATATCAGGAAGAAACTTAGAGAGGAACCAGACATGAGAGAGGAACCAAACATGACATCTGGCACTTCAGTCAAACAACTCCACCTGGGACTTGTCTGTCATATTGTTCCAGTAGTCTTGTTCTTCACACGGGTTGTCTGGCAAACGTCAGTCATGCATTTCTGTTATTTTCTAGGAGCTGAGAACCTTTTCCTTCCTGAACTCCAATGTTGGCCCCATTTGTGCCGTGTATTTTTCACAGTTGACCTTTGCACCTCAACAATGATTGTGGCATGAGATTTGTCTTGAAGAATTCTTTAAGCATCCTTCAGTGAGCTCTTGGGCAGAATTTAGTGGGACAGCCTGTGTTAGATGGATTGCCAGTGGTCTTGAGTTCTCCCCATTTGTAGATGATGATCAGTCCAGCAGCAGGACTGATTTACTGGAAGTTGCTTCAAATTTGTTCTGTAACCCTTTCCAGAGTCATGGGCATCAACAACTTTCTCCTGAGGTCCTTAGAAGGTTCTAGCTTGCTCTATCTTGGCATGATGTGTTAGCACACACCTGTATGATTCAGACCAATTTTCTGGTCTTTATGTAAGACTGGACACTCTTTCTGGAGTTCATTGGCACCTGATTACAATGTTAGCGATTTGATGGGAGGATGTAACATTAAGCTGTATTAAATTTGAATTTATTTTACTATTCCATTTAATTATTTCAGCAGATTAGTTTTTGTGTTATATCTTAAATGATGTTACCCTCGTCTGTAAATAATGTTGAACCGTTCAAATATGAAGAAAGAAACGTTTTCAATATGTTTTGTAATATGTCCTTATACTGTAGCACAGCAATGGGACTCCACCATAAACCTGTCCTTAGAGGCCCCCCAAGACAAATCAATATCAAGGGATCCTCTTGAGGGCCAGAATCAACTAGATTCATCCAGTTATGAGGGGAAATCATGGAAGAGAGCCTGGGAAGCTACTTCAACTTTCTGACTCCTCCGTCACATTCTCTGTCACATTCTCCGTCACATCCTCCGTCACATTCTCCGTCATATCCTCCGTCACATCCTCCGTCACGTCCTCTGTCACATCCTCCGTCACATCAACCGTATTGGTTGTGGAAGAGCAGAAGAGAACCTTCACCTTGTGCACTAGAAAGTGTTTCGTATAATTTCTATTTTAATAAACAGCTCCTACAAAGTTAGGGTTACTGTTTATGACATGATTTAAACGATTCAGTGGTTAATTTCATGAAGAATACTGAAAAAACGATTTGTTATTACATGGTTATAATCAAATTATGTTGTTATCTGGCTGTTATGCACTAGTTTTAACTAATGGTTGACTTTCACCATGCATGCAGACATTCAGTCTTATGTGTTTACTTTTTGGGGTGACACTTCACAAATTAAAGGCTTTATATAGCATACATAAAATGCTTAATACACACAGCATGAATCCTATATAAATCATCCATAGGTGAACGTCACACTTTATGAATGGTGTATAAACATACATGCGTCATGTTACAAATGGCAGTTCATTCTACAAGGGGAGATGTTGTCCTCTTCATACAGCGTTAATAAAGCATGCCGTGCCCTTACAGATTATTACATTTGTACAGCATATATTTAGTGCCTGTGAAACGTTTATGTATGCTGTCTAAAGCCTTTATACTTGTACTTTGTTAAGAGTAGGACTCATTTGGATTAAAAGATGCCCTGATGTTAACTTGTCCCATACTTTCTCATTGACATTACTAGCGCAACAGCAGAACTATGGGACATACAAAATATCCCTGTCTCTGTACACCATTATAGCAATAAGGCGCCTCAAGGGTTTGTGGTGTATTTCCAATATACCGTGGCTTAGCGCTGCATCCAGGCACTCCGCAATGCGTCTTGCCTAAGAACAGCTCTTGGCCATGGTATATTGGAAATATACCACACCCCTTTGTGCCTTATTGCTTAAATATGTATAACAGGGCTGTTAGCCAATCGGCTTTCGGGCTTCAAACCACCCGGTTTATAATTCATTACAGTCTGCGTGGTTTAGATACGGCATTGTTCTTAAAAAAAACAATTGCAGACAGCAACTGAGGATTCCGAATGCAAAGATGACAGCACATCACAAAGATGACAGCACATCACAAAGATGACAGCACATCACTGTGTTGACGAACACTGTGTCACAAAACGGACAGATTTGAAATCAAGCCTGAAGTTGTGTTTGAATTGAAGCATTTGTTACAGTGCAAATATTTCTTATTAAAACGTCTCATCTCTGTTATCCCTCAAGCACTGAGGTCATATTGGATTAATCAGGACTAACTTCCATTTGAGAAAATGTTGTAATAACAGTTGGAGTCCCGATTCCACACCCGGTTTCAGATGCTGAGATCATAACAAGCTTAACACGCTTCGAACTGTGGCTATACAAATATCTCAGTCATCGAGGAACAGTGGGCCAGAAAACATTACAGTACATCAATGCTATTTGAAAGCTACGGCTGTGTCCAAAGCAATCCCCTGTTCCCTATCAGGGTGCTATTTGGGAAGATGTCTGTGATATCCATTGGATACAGAGCATGTTGCACTAGATTCAAGCCAGTCTGAATGACAAAATGCCACAAGAAAACACATTGTAAGCCTTGTATACAATGTATGCTAATCCAATTGATGAGAATTTATTGAGAGAATGGACATTGTTTTATAGATATTTCTATGTGGATGTCTATCAGTGGTTGGAACCGGTTCACGTGCTTTATCTCCAGTATCTAGAGTGAAAGGCGTTGACTGAATAGTCACACAATAATACAATTCAATAGAATAAAACAATAACATTGAAATTATATTACATTAATCAGAGACAGAAATCATACTAGACTCCAGGGAGCAAAATAACAACAAGCCTAACGTGTTGTTGTTTGCTTTTGGAGGGTATTTTTAAGAGTTCGGGAACTAGACCTAGAGATTAAGTCCGGAAGAAAATCTCTCTTTAACCCATACAATTCTTTACCAGTAAGGTGCTTTGGGGTTCTAAGTACACAGAACCTTTTTGCGGCTCTTTTTTGAAGTGAGCTGTGAGACCTTTTGTGTTTTCTAATGATGCAGCAGTGAATAATGAGATGCCGTGTGATAACAGAATGTCACCGACAGGAGGGTTTTCTCTCACAGATTGGCTGCAAAGATGGCAGGCTTGATCATGTTCGTCCGCATTCAGGCTTCAAATATCCTTCTCCCCTCAACCCACTGAGCCAAATCTCCCCTATTACCCCAACTAATCGAGAACGGTTAATCCTAGTCAGGTCACTGGGAGAGGGGAAAAAACAGAAACGGACAAATTAGAGCCTCTTTTTCTTGCCGGGTCCCAAATGTAATATACTGTTCGACCTCCCTGCAACAGGCCTGTTCATATTGAAACTTTCCCCTCCACTGTTTTTATGTCAGTGGTGAAAATTGAATAGAGTTCCACACCCCTGTAGCTCCCCAACCCCCCTCCTCCTCCGCCGCCTCCGTTCCAAATGTTACCCTATACCCTTTAGGAAGAAAGAGGGAACAGGGTGGCTTTTGGCCCCCGGCCCAGCAGAGGGCCTCAAAGACATTAGGAGTTCCTTTATCTCTGCTGATCAGGGGCCTGGCCAAGCCACACTAGCCCGTGCCAGGAAGGAGACCTTTTCCATTAGACACCGCACAGGGACAGCTGACAGGCCTCTGAGGTAGCTAACGCGATGCCTAAAACGGAGAGCAGTAAATCAAACAGGCCAAAAATGAGTTTCTCTTATTTTATTTTCAGCAATATCGTCTGAAAAAGAACTTCTCTGACAAATGAGCCAAGCTTTGTCTTTGAAACAATGCACTAGCTGCTGCTTCTCCGGGAGCTTTGTGGGAGAGACGTGAATTGATGTTGTTGGCTGGGAGGAAGTGAGAGATTTGAAGTTTGTGGGATTACAGGAAGCATTTGTGTGGGGCTTTGAGTTTTTGTTTTCTCTATTCAAGTTATGTACAATTAAGACCTAGGAAATGAGGGATGAGGGAAACTTAATTAATCAGTGAAGTAAAAGGGATAAGCAGGACCTTCAGACATTTTGCCCTTCGTGTAATAAATACGACACGTGGCTTTGAGGATATTTTTACTAATTTTTTACTTTGACACAAGCCAGATATTGGCAGGGATAGTTTTAAATGCATCGATTCTGAAACAAGGACCTTTATTATGTTATCTGAGCAGCCACAGTATTATGCATCAAACCGCAATTTCACAAACATTCAACATGTCTAGTTTTCAGTCATAATAAACTGTAATTGTAATATATTTCACAATATTTCATATTGCTTCTATAATGAAAAGGCATTAGTTAAGCAGTTAAGCAACACAACCTGTTTTAAATGTTTTTTGTTCGTCATGATTCCTTATAATCAATTATATCACTTACATTTTTGTTATTATACGTGTTTTTATGCTAACACGTTTGCATACAGAATAAAAATCACACAACCAAATTAACCCAAATGTTTGTACTGTAGATGTTTGTGTACTGTAGATGTTTATTTGTTGTAACATTTTCTCTTAAAATGTTACAATTAACTCTTCATGCATTCTGCAAAAAGGGATTGCACAGTTTGTCATGAATATCTTATTTGCCATTAAAAACATTCCCAGTAGATGAGGTTACTCATGCAACACACCAATCTACTTTACATTCATATTACCTTATTATAATTACATGAAAGTTCCCATAGCTGAAACCTACCATAACATTACGTGTCAATGAGAAATGTCCGTAGCAGTGTTGAGAGGCCCTTGGCCCATTCTGTGAACCCTGATTACTCATCGTTGCCTGCACCTCACGCCGCTCCAATTGACAGGGGTGGGTTAAATGCCAAAGCCAAATCTGTTGTGCAAATCGACAAATGTCCCGTTCTGTTTTGTAGTCTCTGTAACTTCGTGCCAATGTGCAAACACTCTTTGTACTGCGTATTCCCCAAACATTTTGATACGTTGGCCAAAGATGTGCGTGTTTACTGGGAAGGCATGCAGCATCTTGGCCTCTTCTGGGGCCACAATAACTGCGTATGAAGACTAAAAATGTAATACAGAGGAAGACAGCCATCCTATCGGCCCACTCAGGGGAGTTAGCCATAGCAATTCCCTTGTAAAAAGTTGTTATGCTTGATGAAAATGCATCCCTCGTGATTGTATTTTAGTTCTTCAGTATTATTCATGTTGACATTTACGATTCTAGGATGTTTTTGGTGATTAGACATTACGCGTTCTAAACTTCCAGGCGCCCAGTAAAACCTAATGGACCCAATGGATCCAGTTAAACGCACAAACAAGACTGAAGGTTTGCGTTGTTCGTAACTCCAGCAAGGATTCTCCAAAAAGTTTAGTTTTTTTTTAATTTTGTTCAAACTTTTATCCGCTAAAATTAATTACTAAGACTCATTAATTAATTTTGCCCTTCAGTTACAAATTGATGTGTTAAAGAAAGCAATTTCGAAGCCAGACATTTGGAGAAGGACAGGTGTAAAGGAGAATAGAGGATTGAGTAACGTTCATAATGGGAGGCAAAAGGCCAGCGGTCTCCTAAAACTCCTCTCTGCTGATGCGCTGCATTAATTTCCACATAACCACCAACTGTACAGCACATGGAGAAGCAAATCACTCAAAGGAAAAACAGAATGTTGAAATAACGTTCGAACCGGAAAAATAGCTTTAAAACCCAATGAAAGAGTAGCTACGCATTTGAACCCATAGTCTCATCAAATGGGAGCATGACCCAGACTCTGGCATGATTTCCAACAGACAGGATGTGATCCATTTTATCACCTACCTGATACGGTCCATCAGAAAACCTCAGCGAGTCATACAGTGGATGACATAGAAATCTTGCAGATCAGTGCTCACCCACAATGACACAACAAGAGACCACATGCACCCAAACTGAACTGCGTCAGATGCAGGGAATTGTGAACCCCCCAGCACCCCCCCCCCCCAAACAAGTAACCACCCAGCGTGGGACATGGCAGTGGGCAACAGGGGCATCTGGGAAAGTCGGCGGGAGATTTCTGGAAAAACTGCCACTGAAAGCAAGCCGGCACGGGCCTCCGTCTGCTGAAGTCATTACACAAGGCCTTTTGATACTGGTAAATGTCTCCCGGCTGGGAAATGGCCCGAACCGGCTTTGGCAATCCACCCTCCCCGACCGTTGCCGCTGCAGCGATGTTGGTTCTCCTGAGAACCGTTAAACTGCGGAGTCGGTGTCATGCTTCAGCTAGTGTTGGTTACTGTTAGGCCTTTAGTAGAGAACAGAGCTGAGGTCACCGATAATTTGGATCAGTTCCTTTGCGTCAGTGTTGGAGCACAAACCCACAGAGACAGATAAAGGACACTAGCACACAAAAACAGTTTTGACATGGGCAGCACAACATTTAAGGCCTCTGTGGCGCTGCCCATGTTATCACAGACGTCACACAATGGCACAGATACCAGACACCACATCCCGTCCCGCTCTGAGGATCTTCATCCAAAAGACATCGACATAGTCGACGACTCAGCGGTCGCAACAAAATGGCTGACCTGGACAGGTTGAATTATTGAATCATGAATCAGCCTGATTATTGTAAATTCCACTCACTGCCCTCAATAACGTGCATTATTGATTGCCAGCTAAAGACATTGGCACTCAGACTATAATGAAAACCTGGTGGCTGTGGACAATCAGGCGATAAAGGGGACAACCTGCCGGAAGACGGGTTATGGAGGCCTGGAGTTGCTCGGTCTAGTTTACATGGAAGGAGCGCAGACAGCATGGCTCCGCCAGACAGTGTCCAGAGCCGTCAAGCTTTCACAAAAGATGCTATTAAGAAATATCTGTTTCCTTCAGGCGGCCGGCCAGTCTGTCGTCTGCAAACTTCCAGATGCACCTGCTTGGTGGATAGTGGATACGATCCCATTATTATTCTTCATAACAGGACACAGCCATGTTGACACGCCAGCCGTGCGCTAACATTTTTCCTGATATAGTCCAGCACTTTGGACCAGGGCCAAAGAGATACCGTTTGCAACAAACTCTCACAACAAGACAGGATGTTCACAGGTCATACTTTTCATCCTAAGAACATGTTTTAAACCATTTACGTGCACAGTACAGTCTGTACTAAGGTGGAAGTTAGGGCACCTGACCTGTTATCAATCGGTTGCTGGATTGATTCCCAGGGCCAGTAAATAATTTAATCCTTCAATATTACAAGAATGCATCGTAAATCAAGCAAATAATGCATTAACTTTGCAGAGTTGCAAGGCTGGGTTGTTTGAATTTGCCGGAATAATGGTTGAGCGCGTGGTGATATTGAACAGTTATCCAACAGACTGGGGACCCAAGAAACGTGCCTCACACCAAACGACAAATAGGCTATGCATGGACATTTACTGCGGGCCAATACTAACTGTGAATTTCAGAATCTCTTCCGAAGCCATAGTGAAGACTGTGGGCTGTCAATGTCCAACCAGGCATGTTCAAAGGGTTCATTTCCTCAGCGATTATTTTCCATTTGTGAGGTAAGAGGTCAAAATCCAAAGCAGTGTCAACAGAGTTATATTGCAGAATGAATGACTGGTGAGCTCCATGACATCACTTCCTGCCCAAATGTTTCATTCTTCAAGTAACAATGCTATCAGTGCTAATTGATCTTGTCAAGGGCAAGGAAATTAACAGAATAATCTCAAGAGTGTAAACATCCCAAGCTGATCAGGAACTCAATGTGGACTCAAGCAAACATGCTAAGTGTCTTTCTGAGGTGTCGGAATTAAGCCAAAGTAGCATTTTGGGTTGAACCTTACGAAAAACTGACAAATTTATATTAATCCTTAATACCCCCTTTATATGAAGTGCTAACAAAGATTCAAAGAGCAAGTGTTGCCGGTGCATATTACCTGCCGTCAAAGTTCTCTCTGAAAGATTTTTCAAATTACGTTTTCATTTTTCATGCTTAACACATTACAGAGAAATGGACTATGTGAAATGTTTAGGCAGTCTGTCTTTCTAGGTGGACCGTTATCTTCCAGTCAATTGAACTGCCATTGCTCAATCCCTGCTGTCAGCGCAGCCTCTATGACCGCCTCTCTGTTTAGTCTACGGTCAATGTCTTCACTGAAACCAGCAGCAGAGGCCATAGTCACCCATAGAAACCACCACTTCATGATACAAATATCTATGGGGGAAAAAAGGAGAAAGAACGTGTCGCTACAGTAACAGCAGGGTTCGGATTGATCCTATTGCTTTCAACTTAGTTTCAACTTCGGTTCTTAGTCTATTAAAGATCCAATATTTTCTCCAGTGAGAGCTGTTTCACGCCGTACAGTATATTGACCTGTGAGGAATTTCAGGATTTTGTTAATGAGTTCTTCAGCCAGGTGAACTTGTGGATGCCATTGCTAATGTCTCTGCGTGCTGTTTGAAGGAAGCTATCTATAGTTTCACTTACTAGCGTGAGCTTGCCAGCTGTTCCTGTATACTTCCAGTCATTGCATTAATACAAATTAGCACTGGCTTACAAAACTATCTCTAACTTCATTCATATTGGATGCAGATACATAAAAGTAGTTCACTGAAAAATCCTCAACTATACTTTTAACTCTTTATCGGTCTAGAGGGCAGTAAAATTTTGTTTCTCCATGTAGTCAGCTGCTAGCAGAGAGAGCACTGACTTGGCCTAAAGCATGACAGATGAACATGCGCAATACATTTTATAGTAAAACAAAAACAGGTGAATAAAAACGTTTTTTTTGCCACCAATAACATTCCCTGATAGGGCAATTATTCAGGTCACAAGTGTCACAAGCTCTCGCAGTGATTGGCCAGATAGTCCCTGAAACGAGACTGGGCTGTTGTACACACATCTACAGTGTGCCTCTTCTGCAAAGGGAAGCCATCCTAGCATTAGATCTGTAGCTGTGTAAAACAGAGATAGCAAGAGCAGACTTCCAGTCACTTTATCGTGTGTTCCTGGATGTGGGCCACGCACAGAAATCTTGAAAATAAAACCAGAAAGTCATTTTATGCTGAGCCGACAAAACTTCTCCGCCGAGCCACCCCGCCAACGCCCATGTTTAATTTAAATCAATCGGAGTGCATCAAGCCATGCCTTGAGATATGCATTGAGCCACGCAAAGGAGTGCAGGAGCTCAGGGAGAAGCAGATGTACTTCGTATGTGTTATACTAGACAGCAGCTGATAACACTTTGACCTTTCGGCGCCAGAAACAGTTCTCATGGAGCAGTTACATGTTCTATTCAATTGCTAGACAAGGTCTACAGTGTGGATGTCCTCAGAGTGACCAATGGATCAGTGTCCATTTCTTTCCCTCTCTCTGACTGGCTCTCATGAGTTAGCTTATTTTTAACAATGACATCAGTCCTCCCCCTCACCGGCGCTAAGACATTCCGTCACCTCTCAGAGCGCAAATCATCGCTAGGCCCGATGATACGATTTCCTCTCTTTCTCGCTCTTGGCTACCCTTGCCAAACGCTTTGCCTTCTTAACACCGTGCGTGTGCATGCATTTGTGTGTCCACGTCTGTGTGTGTGTGTGTGTGTGTGTGTGTGTGTGTGTGTGTGTGTGTGTGGGACTTTGCCGAGGTTTGCCAGGTTATAAAGACACGTAGGGAGTGTTAAGCTGAAGACAGTGATTCACAGCATTGTTCCATTTCTTAGGGCTAAATCAAATGGGCCCGGTCCAATGCAGTACATCACAATAACATGTGTGATACAGACACGATCAGCTAAGATAATGGGACAATGACTGGGAAATTATTATGTCTACTTGCACAAGTGTTTGTGTGTGCGTGCGTGTGGAGGCGTGCAGGCATTTGTGTGTTTTTGTGTGCGCATGTGTGTATAGAAAAAGGGAGAATCGTGGATGGAGGGATGAATATTCACCACATTTTGAGGTTCCGGCGTTGTGGCAGGCTGTGTTTCGGCCCCGTCATGGCTATATTTGTTCCATCTGACACCAGCTGAGGATTACAGAAGTCAACTTTAGTCTACAAATGACCATAAAAGGCTTAAAATGAGGACTACGAAGTCCTATTGAGAGAATTTCATGGTCTCCACATCCTCTCTCGTCTCCTTGCCTCCTTAAAACCCACTGGATAAGAAAGCCAGAGGTCACCCGCTTCAATGACCTCTGGAGAGGTCATTCTCTCCTACAGTGGGTTTTGAGAAGGAGATAATTAGCCACGATTTAAGGCAGCAAGATGTGTGCAGTAGATTGTCAAATACTGTGGAGTAGAGAAAAGCAACAGAGCAGATAATTTGTGCATTAGAGGACAGACAAATCACACAGGTAGACGCTGTAGAAATTTTACTACATTTCTTTCAGCTAACCCTTACGGGTTGCATGTTCCTAGCAAGTTGCTGGGTGTAGAAGTAGTTACCATACTTGTTTTCACACCAAACAGTGAGGCTTGTGTCAGCTTTCATATGCTATGCTGCAGTTCGTTCTAGCTCACGCAGTTGTTGGTTTTTAAAAAAAGATTTTGTGAAGATTGTCTTACCTTAACGTGTCACTCCGATAAAACGCCACGGTTCATGGCCACTTTGAACGAAATACAAATATTCTGGATCCAACTTATCAGGAGAGTTGTATGGATACAGTCAATATGGCCGCCAACCCACCCATCAAGTTGGGTCGGGCTTAGTAAATGGGAATGTCCATTCCAATCATTGGCCAATTGAGGGTCAAAATGACAAAAAAGTCCCACTGATTGATCCATGTCAATCACTTTGCATCATAAATAACAACCTATTATTATTTGTAGATCAGGCAGTCACAATTAACCATGTTACACTGCGGTTGTGATTCTCTCGAACACAGCCCTTCTACTGGTGACATTCACAGGGGTCAGCGTTCTTCCAGATTCTATGGAAGAGTGACAGTTTCATATTTTCGTATACTGCAAGGGTTTAGGCTATTGAAAGCTGTATAGGAATATGCAAAACTCTATTCTTTGCTATCTAGTCTACCAACAGAAATCAGATTACAACAAGCAAACAACAGGAGTCGTGGCAAGAAGGAGAATGGTGTTACAATTCAAATATATAAATTTTTTAACATTTTTACTTTTTAACATGCCAATGATAACATCACACAAGGCAATTCAGGTTACATTACCTGATAGTACCTATACACTAAGAATTTATGAATCAGAGAGGTAGACGGAGAACATCTGCATGACCTAATGTACCAAAACCCAAATCTAAGGTAGACAATGAAGGGGGAAAAGGGAGTGAGAGATCCCGGCACAAGCATGAACAGTGACACTGAACCTATTTTATAACCATCTGGGAAAGATTTGAATACAACCTGAGCTCTGATGGACCAAGCTAACCTCTAGTCAGATATTTAAATGACAGGATGTCATCTCACACACATCCCTGCTTTACAGAGGCGATGGAATGCGGGACGGCCAGAGCTCAAAATGATAATCATTAGATACAGTGTTGAGAAGGACACAGTGGGGTTCTCTCCCCCCTCGTTCACAGGGTTTGGTGAACTTTTTCCCTGGTTCACGTTCTACCAGAGGTCACTTTACCTTTTCAACTCGGCCAGTGATCAATGTCAGCCAGGACAGGTAAGTGACAGATGAAAATATTGGCATGATTTGTTGAAACCACGCATCTTTGCAGTGTTTTGTAACACAGGGGAAAGCTGACATCAGATCGCTTTTAATTGTCTATTTCAGATCATTACATCATTAACGTCATAAATAAATAAATTCATCGCTGTCTATCCCTCTATTGTTATTTTACACTGAGCATTTGTAAGTGTTGGATAAAACTGTGTTTTTTCAACTCTTCAGTTCACTGCTGCCAATGGCTTCTGAAGACACAGTGACGAGGACGCCAACGGATTGGGAAACCTTCTACAAAAGTCAAACATCTAAGTAGCTAGCCCAAATAACATCAGCCTCCACTTACTTGCATGGAAATTGTAAAATTTTTCGCCAAATTGTCTGTAGTTAATTTGCTCTGCTCATTTAAAGATCCATGGTGTTTTCCAACTACTTGGCTCAGGGGCTTTATGTTTCAATCATCTCTAAGTGGGAGGGCTGGGTTCGGAACAGTTGTGCCTGACAAAGATTATTTAGGCTAAGGGGACCTGATGGGATTCCTTTCCATAATTTGGGCCCCCACCCTACATCTAACCATACCAGCCCACCCACCCATCTGACCCACCCATGTACCCACCCATCTAACCCTGCCAACCCACCCACCCATCTAACCCTACCCACGCACCCACCCATCTAACCCTGCCAACACACCCACCCATCTAACCCTGCCAACCCACCCACCCATCTAACCCTGCCAACACACCCACCCATCTAACCCTGCCAACCCACCCAC
>JACXGI010011062.1:8658-26074 GCA_016801175.1 Esox masquinongy | reverse complement strand
TTCCCCCCCGCTCCTCTTCACTTCCCCCCCCCGCTCCTCTACTCATAAAGGTGTCTTTTGTTTAAATGAGAGTTTAGGCTATTTCTGACTCCGTTCTGTTCTCAAGGTCAGCAGTGTCAGTTATACATTTCCATATTATTGTAATTCCACTGTGTACGTGTGTTTTTCCCTCTGCTAATGTAGATATTATAATAGGGTCTCTCCCCCGGGGATAACTTAGTCTGCTTCACTGTGACTGACAAGTCAGGGTCAAAAAGAAAGAGATAGAGAGAAAGAGGATAGAGATGGAGAGAGTGTGGTATGGAGAGTATCAGATGGAGGGAGGGTGGAGGAGGAGGTCTGTGTCCTCCTCCTCATCAGATATACATGCACACTCTTTTGGCCAGTCAAGGCTGTTATGTTGGACACCAGAGTACTACATATTGAAGTTAGCTGTCAGACAGTAATTCAGGTATGTATTTCAAAAGCTCTTCTTTCGTATATGAAGTCACACACACACACACACACAGACACACACACACACACACACACACACACACACACACACACACACTCACAAGTAAATGGACACACGCGCAGACCTTTCATCATAGCCTATTAGTCAGACACACGTAACATCACTGCTCCTCCAAACCAAAGGCATGCCGGTCTGTCCATGTATGTGTCCACTTAAGGCTCCTGCAACATTGCTCATCCATCCTCGCACACATAAACTCATACCCACTTCCACACCCAAACTCCCTTGGAGTGACTGACCTCAGAGTGAAAGTCAACCACTCAGCATTCTGACCTGTCAGACATCATAAGTGTGTGTGGCGGTCCAAAAGACACACACACACCTACACACAGACACCCACACAACCACAGGTGGGCCCAGAAATAATATTCTTGTCACATTTTTTCCTTAGGAGGCTTGTGCTCACACACTGTTCTTTCCTGCTGATAACCACATGACATACCACACAGACACACACACACACACACACACACACACACAAATGCAATTACTCCCTACAGGATACATGAACACACATTTGCTGCAGTTACACTCAACGGGACAAAGAGAACAAAAGGGTGAAATCCATACGGAGTGAGAGAAACGGGGTGAGAGAGAAAGAGTGGAAAAAACCGGGTGAACCGGGTGAGACAGAGAAATAGTGACAGACTTGATGAGATGGTGAGAACGAGACCCAATGAGAGAGACAGTGAGAGAGACAGTGAGAGACACAGAGAGACACTGAAAGAGACAGAGAGAGAGAGACAGACGGCACCCCAACACCTACACTCACCCGAGCCCCAAACTGTGACGTAAGGGACCTGTACCAAATTCTCAGCATGTTCTGCTCACACATATTTCGGGACCAGCTGTTATCCCCTAGAATACAGAGAGCCGGTTGTCCCATCCACCAAACAGCCAGGAGCCAAAGGGCCTGTTTATACTATGAGAGGGGGAGTAAATAAAAGACAAAAGTGGATTATTTTACAATCATTTCCATACTGTCTCGATCTACACTGGAGTAGCCGATAAGCAGAGTGCGGGATATGGGCTTGAATTGCGGGATCTATATGTTCAGCAGCCTGACCAGCCTCCATCTACAAGTGTCTTCACAGACTACATGAGGTTGCCCAAATCAAATGTTTGGCAACACAAAGTTGGATTACAATGTACTGTAGGCTCCTAGATTATTTCTTCCTCCACCTCTTTCACCCATGAAAATTAGACCAGATATGTACAGTACGTAGTCTACAGTATTTCAATGTGGATTTCGCATAATGGACATAATTGTATGCTCATTAGAGCTCTTTCAAATCAGTAGAATGTCAATTCGGAGGGGACTAGTATAATCAGAGGATCACAGAGTTAAAAAACTTGCCTGCTTCCGCATTGACTAATGAACAAGTTTGATCTGTGGTATATTGCAGGCTGACAACTGCAAAAGCAACCATGCCTGAGGCATTGCATTAGATAACGTTACCATGAACAGCATCAAAATCAGCCACCAAACTTAATCTGATTAATCTGAAAGTAGGCTAAGTAACGTATTCCACCTTATCAGAGGCGGAGCTTTATTTTGTGTGATGGGTGCAAGGCACCCATGGCAGCCAATCAGAGGGGCCCATAAGAACGTTTGCTGTGCTTTCGCACTCATACTGTAGGAGTGAAAGCTAAACTCCGCCCCTGCACCTTGTGTAACAGAAACCCTGCCTACAATGTTTGATTGACAAGTTTACATAATAAGAAATCAAATTTGCAAGGCAGTACTGTGATTTCAATTTATTTATGGTAGTCTAAAGCCACGAAGTATGACAAAGCTTTGTCAATTGAACATATATTTTGGTTTTGACATGGTTTGGTTTTAACACGGTTTTTCAAAATCAGGAAATGAACTTGCAAACACAAGGAGTGATTTTCCATTTTAGTATTTGAAATGAATTTGAAATTTGTCTGTGTTGTGCTTGACAGAATATGTAAATAAGATATTAAAAGCACTTTGCAATTTCTTTTTCAAATAGGCAGGAATTTTGCATACTCCATCACACAATGATAATGCATTATGTTCATGGGAACTGGAGCTTTCTCACCAAAAACACATATCAATTTAGAAAGAGCAATTGCAAAGACCATTTTCAGTTGAGTTATGTCCCTCTCAAGTTTTGATATGACTGACTCAAAATTACTAAAAACCTTGACTATGTATAGACAGAGGTCGCCATAGACAGACCGGGTTCTCCAGAGAAGAGCGGCTGTGTTCAAACTGCCTTCAAAATGAGCTGTACTTCCTAATCTCCTGACAAATGTATGACCACATTACATTCACATTGTATGTAAGTGATTTAGCAGAGACCTTCATCTAGAGATGCTTCCCCCCCCCCCATGGAAATCAAACCCAGATCCTTGGCACTGTATGTGAAATTCTCCACCAACAGAGCTACCCAGGGCCAACATTACAGGCACGTGTCATTCAGATCCAAACAGAATAGAAATAGAATCACGGATAAACCCCGATACATATTAGGCCATGACAAATTTTGCCATGAAAAAAAGCACAAACACTGGAGCATTATCAATATTTTAAACATACCCAATATGTATTTCTAAAAAAATATATCTATTACTGTCACGTCTTCCCATCCTTCTGCGCCTTTGTCTGGTCTTTCGCGGCTCCGGCGGTCTAAGTCACCGGGCTTCTAGCTGCCATCGCCCCCATTAATCACACCTGGCCTGTTAATTGTCTTGTCAACATCATCACACCTGGTTCCCATTATCCAATCAGTGTGTGTGTATATCTCCTCTGCCCCTCATTCTGTGTTCGTCAATGTTACGTGTTACGCGTTTTTGCTTCAGTGGAAGTTTCCACTTGTATTCTACACATAAAGCATTATTCCTACATGTTTGGAATTAACCTAACTACTGAGCTCAAGACCCTGTGCCTGGTTTCTCCTACACATCGTGACAATTACAGCAGTTTTTTACACTTTAAGTATTTGCACAGTGTTACAACATTATGCGTTGCTGTTAGATAGATGAACTTCATTAATCCTCAAGGGGAAATTCAGGTGTTGTGGACAACATGTGCAGCACAATGGATATTCTCAATTATAGAATAAGAGATAGTCAGTAATAATAATATTATACAGCAATAAATATCACTGAAATATAAGGATACACATTTATTATGTTAGAACAGGAAATCAAAATGGATTTATTCAATAATTTTTGCCAACACAAAAATGATGTAAATCCATTGTGAGTCTATTTGGATACATCTCTACCAGCTTTGCACATCTTGGACCTGCAATTTTTCACCATTCTTCTTTAAAGATTGCTCAAGATTCGTCAAGTTGAATGGAAACTTTTGGTGAACAGTAACCTCCAACTCTTTCGAGATTATTCTTAATTTGATTTTGTTTTTAATCCAAGCATTACACTCAGCGCTGAGACCAAAAAGTTTTATTAAGGTCTCATCAGACCGTAGAATCTTCTTCCACTTGGTCTTAGAGTCTCCCACATCTTCTGGCCAACTGTGAGTGAGATTCGATGTGAGTTGTTTTCTTTTTGCCACTCCCATAAAGGCCACTTTTGTGAAGCATTGTTCCAGTTTGCATAGTGTCTCCTATCTCTTCCATGGGAGAATGTAACTACTTTAGAGTTGCCATAGGCCTTGGTGGCCTCCCTGGCTAGTGCCCTTCTCCTCAGTGTATGAGGACAGCCTGTTCTAGACAGATTCATATTTTGTTAATAATGGACTTTACTGTTCTCTGAGGGATATGCAACAGAAATGGAAATGTTCTTATATCCTACCCCTGATTGGAGCTTTTGAAGAACCTTATTCCAAATTTGTTTTGAATGTTCCTTTGTCTTCATAGTGTAGCTTTTTGTAGGAATTGTATTGAGTGGGACCTCCCAGAGACAGGTGTCTTTAAAAAATCATGGGAATCACATTGATTGCACACATGTGGACCCTATTAAAGTAATTAAATGACTTAAACACAACTGGTTGCACCCCAGCTCATTCAAGTGTTTCACAGCAAAGTGGATGAAGACATATGCAATCAAAAATGTTCTATTCATAATTATAATCCTAATTTCTAGTTGTAACAAAATAAAAAATAAAATAAAAAGAGGGGAGGGGGGCTGGGTTGGGGGGGGGGGGATTCCCGCAGGCTCAAACAGAGATCACTGTTACTGGTCGACTTGAACAGTCTGATCGCTGCAGGCACAAATACCTGAATTGCTTGGTATTGTACCAGGGGAGGATGGGCTGGTGGATGAAAGTACTCCTCAAAAGCCACAGCTCACTGTAGAGAGGATAGGACTGGTTGTCTAATATAGAGTTGTCCTTTCCTTCATTCTTTCAGCCACTGTTTCGAGACTGTCCAGTTCAATACCAGTACAGCTTGTTCAGCCTCTGGGTCTCCTCTGCCTTGATACCTCCCCAACACACCACAGCTAAGAACATTGCACTAGCTACCACAGGCTGACCTTTTCTGAAGAGTGCCTCAGTGTTTTGTGTCCAGTCCAGTTCGTTAAGTGCACTCACAGGTAGTTGAATGACTTCACCACCTCCACCAGATATCCCTGAATGGTGACAGGTGGAAGTGCGAGTGGCATGGCGGTTCTGTCTGAGCGCCAAGACTCCTTGGTCTTAACTGGTATTGAGATGCAGTCGGTTGTTGTCGAACCATCCCACAAAGCTCTGCACAAGATCCCTGTACTCCCGATCGTTGTCCTCATTGGTGCGTCCCACAAGGGCGGGGTCATCAGAGAACCTCTAACGGCAGCACATCCCAGAGTTGTACTGGAAGTCAGAGGTGTAGAGCGTGAACAGAAAAGGAGAGAAAACATTCCCCTGAGGGGCATCAATGTTGCTCAACATCACCCCCTACTGGCTGCCCTGTAGACTAACATTCTTTGGTCTGCCAGTAAGATAGCATAATCCAGGCCATCACGATGTGGTCTGGCTGCACCACTGGGCCTGGATGGTGTAAATGGCACTGCAGAAATGAAACAAAACATCCTCACAGTGCACAGGGGCCTCTCCAGATGCGAGTACGCCATGTGGAGCTTGTAGATGATGGCGTCACCCTCACCGATATGAGCCTGCTAGGCAAATTGCAGGGGGTCCAAGTGGCCTTTCGCAAGGAGCGCTAGTTACTGCAGAGTCAGGCTCTCAAAGGTCCTCATGATGTACCACGTCAGCGCTACTGGTCTGTAGCCACTGAGAGCACTGGGGCAGCTCTTTGGTACTGGAACGATGCAGGAAGTTTTCGAAAGAGTAAGAACCCACTTCAATCTGGGAATACCTGACAGGTTCAGCTCATCCGCTCTCTATTGTCTCCCCTCCCGCTTGACTTAGTATGTCATCTGATATACCTTTATTCATTTGAAAAATGTTTCTGTGTAATGTTTATTTCTTTTTACTAATTAGAGATTGGGAGATAGTAAGTATAAAGTACATAATTATAATCTGGTTTGGTATCTATAAAGTGTGTAGGTATCTGTGTGTACACTGTAGCTCCAATGTTATGTTTCAATTATTCTTCACATCTGACTGGTGTCTGGTTGTTAAATCAGTGATAAGCGACATATGGGAAACTTACAAGGTCCTGGTCTAATTTCTCCCATCTGCCCAATCGTCATCCATGATATGATACAGGGCCTGTGAACATGATGTAGAGATTATTGTCTCATGTTAGCATAGTGTCAAATTCATTTGATTATTAATTTGGCAATGTGGAAAATTGATTTATTAATAAATTATGTAAGGTAGAATGTGGCTGTATTCATGTATTTCCTTGTATAGAGGTGCATCACATTTTCTAGAGGCTATGAGATGTCTTGGCAACAGGGGATGCATCTTTTATACAACTATATCTGAAGGTTGTTTCAATTGTGTAAGAACAAAACCCTTTAACATTTCTCAGAGACAGTGGAAGTCTTTCAAAACCCAAAGACGATTTATTAAGAAATAACCAGTATGAACCGTGAAGATACAGGATGAATCATGGAGATTCTGATGTCAAAATGTATATGCAATAATAAAAAGAAAGGAACAGGTAACAGGGTAGGATGAAGAAGACAAGGTTTTGCCTAGTCTAGCACGTAATTCAAAAGAAAGACAATTGTTTTAAAGTCCTAAATGTATTTTTCGTAGAAAAATAGCCAGTTATAAAAAGAAACAGATGCAGATTAGGATCTCACATCAAATCGATGAGAAGTTGTAATCAAGCTGTAACGCTCTCTTACGTATACCTTTCTGGAACAAATAGTCTTCAGATGCCTCTCGGTGGAAAAACATGTTCAAGGCAAATAATTTAGTTGTCTGCATTGGTCATCCTTAGTTTCTGAACGTAGTATCAGAAAGGAGTTGTTCTTAAAATAACAATAAACATCGCTGGTTGCTGTTGGATGATCAGAGTCCAAGGTAAATAGTATTAGAGACCCAGTATCCTAAGTATCTTGTCCTAAGAATTTTCTAAGACTGGTAGCTAGTCGGAACACAAAGAGGGGTTTGGTTTACAGGTAGCTTTTAGAACACGTTGTGGCGGATTTATAGTTTTGGAACAGGAAGAGTTCAAGACAGTAGGAGATGGTCTCAGGTGAGGTAAAATGTCTGTGCTGTGTACAGATCTATTCTTTGGCTGCAGTGTTCTGTCTGGGTTTGTGCACGCTTTACAGTAAAATAATGTCCACATAGAGTTGAGAAGGCTTTGAAACCCCTTCAAAATTCTTCAGGTTTTTGATTCACAACTGTACAATTGCAACTATGAAATACCACACCTTTTGGGTGGGTGGAGGGGGGGGGGACTTTGAGGGCAGTCCAGTGTTTCTTCAGCTGGACCCTGCTGGGTGCTTTCTCTTATGTACCATTTGGTTTTAACCTGCCACTCTGTTACTGAGAGGTGAATCTTTGAAGTAGATGGAAGGGATGATAAGGTTAAGGGGGAAGAGTGTCCCCGATGACTTCTTCCGGTCGCATCATGCCAGAAAAATGGTGTTGTTTTATTGTGGTTGATGTCTGACTTGGAAGTGTGAAGTTGACACTGTCCTACACAAATATTGTGCAAAAGCAGTGCAAAATGTGTGCTATCAATTACCAATCTAGGAAAATGATATCATATAGAAACGTGTGTTCTTCATGTTAATACATGGTGTGATGTTAATGCATGGTGTGATGATAATGCATGGTGTGATGTTAATGCATGGTGTGAGGATAATGCATGATGTGACGTTAATGCATGGTGTGATGTTAATGCATGGTGTGATGATAATGCATGTTGTGATGATAATGCATGTTGTGATGTTAAATCATGGTGTGATGTTAATGCATGGTGTGATGATAATGCATGGTGTGATGTTAATGCATGGTGTGATGATAATGCATGGTGTGATGTTAATGCATGGTGTGATGATAATGCATGATGTGATGTTAATGCATGGTGTGATGTTAATGCATGGTGTGATGATATCTCTGAAGGAGATATAGTTTGCCTCCCAAATGGCACCCTGTTCCATTTAGAGTGCCCTGTTTTTAACCAGGGTTCATCCTATTGTGTTAAGAGTGCCCTGTTTTTAACCAGGGTTCATCCTATTGTGTTAAGAGTGCCCTGTTTTTAACCAGGCTTCATCCTATTGTGTTAAGAGTGCACTGGTTTTGACCAGTGTTCGTCCTATTCTTTAAGAAATATTCACAAAACCGTCCCCAGAGGACTTGTTTTGGACAGATTCGCTTCCTCTTTATTACAAATTGTTTATGACAATTTAACAAATGCGTTTCATCTTTGTCTAATGTAGAGCACCAACTTTGAATGTAATTCAGACTTTTTTAATGGACACTGAGACCCAACCATAAGACATACCCCTCCCTGGGAGAGATAGAAGAGGTCAAGTAAAGAATTCTTTCTGTTCTCTGTGTGTTGCTTGTTTGTATCAATGATAGTCAAAATCGATAATTCATTTGCATGTACATCTGCAATGCATTTCATTTGCATGAGATGATTCGCTATCCATAGAACTCTTTAGAAAGTAACACCCCAAAGAGAATTTGTAACCGCCCTTCTGATTCGTAGCGTCACTTATTCATGATTGATGTCTAGAATAATAAACACAAGGCGTTTCTGTTTTGTACAAAGCTTTTGTGAAGCTTAACATCGTGTATTGCTCTGGAAATATCCAATGCATATTTACAATATTTGATAATATTGTAAAGAGAAAAAAAATACAGATTTTTTGTGTGACTTTGTTTCCATTTAATCAAACATGTTTTTTTATCCCATGACAGGGAAATACTCACTGAGCAGAGGTTATTCTCTTCTCTCCTTTCATGCTTTCACTTTGTCAGCGTGTTTAATTCCCAATGACGCATCACCTTTGATTAGTAACGTAGGTTGAAACCATTCAGTCTCATGACTATGATTTCCCACTATTTCCTCCTTCTTTGGAGACATTGTTTACACTCCCCTGACAGTCAAAAAGAAAAGGTGGTTTGCACATGTAATCATGAATATGGTCATTTTCTATTTGAAAGCAATCAGTGAAGTGGCAATTAGTTGACAAATGGATTATACACTTTTCAAACAGCCAAATTCTAGCTGAACAAGGTATTACTAAGCATCTGTATTCTCAGGTGAGCGTGGCTTAAGCTTTCCATTATCATTGGCTTGTACAGAATATTATACAGTATTTCATCTCATATAAATTGGAGTGGACTGAATGGATAGTGTGGGAGTGGAGAGTTGACTCTGTTGGAGGTAAGACTCTTAACAGTCATGAAAGGGTAGAATGACACAAATGAATGGAATAAAACTCTGATATAAAAACCTGGTTCTCTGATATTATGAGTCAGCTATTTAATATTGGAAAAAGAAAAGTTTTCCTCAGAGTCAAAAATGTCTGTAGTGAAACAGACCTGGAGACAGACCTGTGAATAGGCTGCAGCCTCACCCTACAGTAAATATACGCTATTTTCCCGCTCAAAGGCAGTTTGTGAAAATGCCTTTCTGCCATGCTTTCAAGCAGGGACGTGCAGTTAAACATTGTTTTTTTTTCATATGAGAGAAATAGGGCGATGTAAGTAACCTTGAGTTCACTTTTATTACATGCACTGTGATTGACTTTGGAATATGGTAATCTCTAATGTCGCAGGATGCTCTCCAAAAGCCTGGAAGTCCAAATAAAGACACCCCTCAGAAACCCAGAAATCGAGGGTCCAAAAAACACGGAAACAACCTGGAAGAACGCAGTAAGGGAATGCTCATGCAGTAAGGGAATGCTCGTGAAGGACTAAATGTGCCATATTAATAAATATAGAAATAAATACACATTTCTATATTTTACACATTTGCATGTGTATTTGTGTTTGCGTTGTGTATGTGCATTGAATTGCAAATGGATTTGGGGGTGGGATATTTAGTTAGGTAGAGCTGCTCTGATTACATAGTAGTGTTGTATGCTGAGAGCACTGTGATTAAATATTTGACACATCAACTAACAATGCAGTTCAGATGTTAGCTGTCAGTCAAGGAGCACAGGAACTAAATGTAGTGTTGCCATGTCCACTGTATTGCTACACAATTGGGCTACTTCTTTTTCATCATGGCCACCATAGCGTTGCTTTTGATGTGTGTATTAATCATTTATGATTTGATGAATGTATGAATAATTTCACAACACTATGCTATTGCTAAGTGTGCTTTAGGGAGGGAAGGGCCGGCCAAGGAGTGTGTGTCTATGTAGCCCGAGCACTCTTCTTCTATAGCTCCATGGCCAGCATACAAGCAAGTCGTGACAATGGATGTCACAGAGCCTTCAGAAATCGTATTGAGGGACAGCATTTGCCACAGCACTTTTGATTTAGTATCCATTTAAAATCTAGTTGCAAGTTGATAAACAGGGGCTAGTGTCAGTTATGCAGACTGGACAAACAGTTGAATTGTTTGCAAACTGACTTTGAAAAAACAAGCTGAAATATCACATTTACTTAACTCAAAAGTTTGGGGTCACAGAAATGTCCTTGAAGATACCGTTTACCCTGTACAAATCTCCCACTTTACCACCACCGAAGCACCCCCAAAACATCACATTGCCTCCACCATCCTTGACAGATGGCGTCAAGCACTCCTCCAGCATCTTTTCATTTGGTCTTTTTCATCTCACAAATGTTCTTTGTGAACTTAGATTTGTCTGTCCATAACACTTTTTCCACTCTACCTTTGTCCAGTGTCTGTGTTCTTTTGCCCATTTTCATTTTTTCTTTTTATTGGCCAGTCTGAGATATGGCGTCTTCTTTGCAACTCTGCCTTGAAGGCTAGCACCCCGGAGTTGCCTCTTCATTGTTGACTTTGAGACTGGTGTTTTGTAGGTACTATTTAATTAAGCTGCCAGTTGAGGATCTGTGAGTTGTCTGTTTCTTAAACTAGACACTAATGTATTTGTCCTCTTGCTGAGTTTGGTTAGGAAGTAGTACACAGCGTTGTACAAGATCTTCATTTTCTTGGCAGTTTTTAGCATGGAATAGCCTTAATTTCTCAGAACAAGAATAGACTGACAAGTTTCAGAAGAAAGTTCTTTGTTTCTGGCCATTTTAAACTATCGAACCCACAAACACTGATGCTCCAGATATTGAACTAGTCAAAAGAAGGTTTTATTGCTTCTTTAATTGGCACAGCAGTTTTCAGCTAACACAATGGCAAAAGGGTTTTCTAATTATCAATTTGCCTTTTAAAATGATGAACTTGGATTAGAAAACACAACGTGCCATTGGAACACATGACTGATGGTTTCTAATAGTGGGCTTCTGTACGTCTATGTAGATATTCCATTTAAATCTGCTTGTTTCCAGCTAATAGTCATTTACAACATTAACAATGTCTACACTGTATTTCTGATCACTTTGATGTTATTTTAATGGAGTAAAAATGTACCTTTCTTTCAAAAACAAGGACATTTCTAAGTGACCCCAACTTTTGAATGGCAGTGTATGTATTTAGGCTTAAATGTCATTGATTGGACATGGAAGAGCTCAGAGACAGGATTTCTTTTTCATTGCAGAGATCTGGGGAAAATGTCTGGGAATGAGATTAAGTATTTACTAATCACTCTGGCTAGTTGATGTTTTTGTTTAGGTTGTGTGCTACTGATGGAGAAAGAGAGAGACTACATATGTTAAACATTTACATAAATAAAGCATTCAAAGGAATGTTGGGGCTTTAACCAATGATTTTTGCATAAAGCTCCACTGCAGCTCTGATTGGCTGTACTGCACAGATCTATGTAGCATTCAAGACTGACACGTTTATATTGATGTACTATTCTCTACTAAACAAAATCACAAAATCTCAGTGAAGTTTAATTTTGTGGGCGTGCACGGTCTAGCACTTCTTCTGTATGGCAGTCCTGGAGGACGAGCGCAGCCACGCGCACTTGGAGCTTATTGGGAACACAGTTGTTTGGTATCTGGGCATGATTACCGCGCCTACTGAGTTTAGATAGCTGACTGGAGTAACTACCAATTAAAAAATGGACATTGCTAATTGTCGAGTTCTTGAAATTACAGAATAAAACTGCTGATGCACAAAGATGGGTAAGAGAGGGGAAAAGAAGAGGTCTCAGGGGGATGACTAATGGCAGTTTGCGTTCCACTCCAAGCATCAGGAAGACCGGGGGGATAACTGACATGTTGACATCGGCCCCTGGCTAATGACCTGTGACGGCGCCAGAGGAGGAGGCCTGAGGAAAGACAGAGGAGGGGGCCTGAGGAAAGACAGAGGAGGAGGCCTGAGGAAAGAAAGAGGAGGAGGCCTGAGGAAAGACAGAGGAGGCCTGAGGAAAGACAGAGGAGGGGGCCTGAGGAAAGTCAGAAGAGGAAAGACAGACATTTTAAGGGGATTTTTTCCTCAAATGAGCAGGGGTGTGTATTGTACAGAGAAGAAATGGTAATAAATGGTTATGATAATAAAAGGTTATAATCTAACCTTTCCGGGACTCCGAAGTGTCACCAGAGTGCAGATGAAAGGGCAACATTAGACCTAAAAAGAGTGGATAGGACGAGGAACCTGAGGATATGTTCACATGCTCTTAATCTTGTGCATAAGGTTAAAAAAAACTTGGTATCCTTTTTGGGGGTTAGGAGGACAAAATCCTGCTAAGATTTAAGCATGCTTGGTCACTGGTTTGGCCTGGTTCGATGTCCTTGTCTGAGAGCTGGCTAAATGCTGTGTTGCTAGGGACTGAAGTCCCACTATGCAGCTTGTTGACTCTTCTACCATTGGGGACAAACAGACTGCCACGGGCCTGGGTTTGGTGTTTTAAGTATATGACTAGGATCAACATTAGCCACGGCCAATACAATGGCTACTCTTCAGTTATGTTAATAAACGGCTAATAAAAGTTAATAAGTTAATAAAACGGCTCAGAGTTTGTTGCATGTCATGCCTAAGTTTTCACATTTCGTCAACAAAAAAGTAATTTAACCAACAATATTAATGTGATATGGCTTGTCCAAGAAATCTGTCCCCAGGAATGCAGCTCAACAAACACCCCAACTGATTGTTTTATAGGGACACAAATGTTATCCTACCTAGACTACAAAAACCCAGTGCAAAAAACAGAGCTGGAATCTCTGTTTTTGGAGTCACACGCTAATAGGGGGGCAGAACTTAATCTCCTTGCTGCAGTAATAAGGGCAGCAAAACTTCTGTCTTGTGTATTCTACTGAATAGCTGCATTTATGTAGGCTGAGGGAATACCTTGGCAACTAAGGAAGTAGGAATTCTAAGGGCATATTTACAATAGGAGAGACAGCATTAAACGTTAAATGCTAGGCTAATCAAAGTTTGCATAAGCACTTTAATTTTTATTGGCTTGTCCGAGACGCACCACGCAGGATTGTCGACGTCTGTCAAGGGAAAATAGAGAGTTTTGTGTGCAATGTACAGAAACTTGGTAATGTTCCAACACAAATGTCAAGTGCAAACGTTTAGGAGGGCTTGATCAAATATGTGGTGCACGCTGCCTCGGAAGGTGGGGTCTCAAGCTATTGATATTTGCATGTTTACACAACAAAATAATCTATCATCTAGAGCCTTCTTCGAAATGTCTCGGAAAATGTATTGTAATGTAAATTAGCCCTATGTTGTTAGACAAGGACTTAAGGATGGGTTAAGTAGCACATCCAGTGTCTTTTTCGCTATACAAGCACATCTTGGTTTGAAGGCTTAAATAATGTACAAAAACAAGCTTCAGGTTGCCCATAACAAATTTATTATGATTGCATTACATCTGAACCCACATACTCACATTGGTATGAACTAGTTTCAGGGCCTGAAGTTTCAAGAGTCAAGGGTCACACAGACCATCGGGCAGCTCGTACATTTGTCTGACTGCTTTCGCCATGTATAGATTCAGAAGCCTGGTAGAAAAAGATACTTTTTTAAATTCATGAGCCTCAAAGTGGAATAGGCTGCCTCTGTCTGTTAAAATTATTCCCACTGAGTAGTTTTAAAATGAAAGTGACATCTTAATGGATGGTGTGCCTCTGTGAGCAGTTCCTGTGAGCCCAATGATGATGTCCAAATATTGTTTCTTGTTTATAGGGTGCATATATCTTTTTTTGAATATGGAACCAAATGTATCTGTAATTTTACCCTCTGTTTTTGTGGTAGGAACACATGCCAAAATTGCCATATGCCAAGAGGAGCACAATGGAAATATGCTATTTTAATATTTGTGTTTTAATCCTCCAGATTTTTAATCAAGTGCATAATTCTGTATGTGTAATTTTTTATTTTATTTGCATTCAATCTCCAGGCCTGTCCGTCTCATAACAGACATTTGTTTCCCCATTGTATAGAATAAGTAATATTGAACAAATGCATTGTTATAGCTTGGTTTTAAAAGGTGTAATGCTAGTATTGTTTTGTTTAGATACTGGACGGACATTGCACTTTGTAGACAAACAATGGAAACTGATTTCCGTTCGATTTTAAACCTCTGCTTAGATGAGACAGTGCAACTACTGGTTGATTTCATATCCCAAAAACATTCCCCAACAGTCAACAGAAATGACTATGTCAACAAAATACACAGCACTGTAATTGGTCTCTAACACCTAGCTTACCCATGATTGTGGCTCAATGAATGTAGAATTGGGTCCCAGCACCAATATGTATACAAATTATTGCGATCTACATGGAGCATACCATGTGCCATGTGTTTAGTTAGAAGGCACATTAGCCGAAACATTTTAGTTGTTGGCTACAGTAGGATTAATAGCCCCTCCTCTGACACACTGGGTTTGAAGACGTGTGCCTACTGGATCACCAACTGTTAGTAATGTTCATGAAGAAAATGGATCTGATAATTCATTCCAACAAGGTGCAGTAGTTAATTAAATACATTCATTTTTGAATATTATCTATGGCCACAGCTTTGTGGAATCAGAACTTAGCCTACCTTTGCTCAACACTCAGACTTGAGAGCTAATTGTTTTGTAAGCTACTGCATTTCGTAAACGAAGCGTGTTTGTCTTATTTCCCCGGTGGCAGGCAGGTCATTCCACCAAGAGAGGTTCATAATCTAGTCCCTGTGCTGCCTCAACTAGAACTTGTTCTACATATGAATATAAAATGTATAAATAAATCATATTTTTTGTATGCCTTGCAATCACAAATGTACGCTATGTAAAGCCTTTTTTCATAAGTCTCTGTCACAAATAACTCCAATCAGCCCCGTGTTGTTAACGAGTCATAACCTTTGAGTTTTTAGTTTGTCGTTTTCTGTTAAGGGGTCCTGCATGCTTTGGGCATTACTGAATCACATGAACACTATTTTGTCGAAAGAGTTGTTCTTTTGACTGAAAAGTCAGTAAAAACAACAAAACTTTTCTTCAATAATTTCCTTCAACATAGAAGGAAAACCAAAGTTGATACACATACATCCAGGCATATTTCTGTGGGTGAATTAACATATTTGTGTTAAATTATTTAATGGTATTTAATGGTAATACATGTCAATGACAAAGGGTGCTCCATTTAAAGTAAAATTGGAAAAAATAAATGTTATTACTAAACCTAAAGAAAACATTTCATTATTTTGCAACTTGGAGACCTGCAATTGCTAACCAATGAGTGACTATATATAGGAATTTATTACCAAGCAAAAAGTTATTATAAATAGAATTCTGTTTCATAATGTTTTTTTGCGCAATGTGAGAGCAGAAAGCTGTCATCTCAAATGTGCCTTAACATTTAAAATATGTTACATTTAGAATGTATGTAGACTGTATGATAATATTCAGACCTGACTATTGTGTTTCACTTTGGGTACACAGTGGCAACTTAGCATATATCTGATGTCATTTTAATGGAGACCCAAACAGAAGATATACCACTCCCAGAGAGACTGAAGATTTCAAGCAAAGAATGCTCTACTCTCTGTATTGCTTGTTTGACTGTCTAGAAATATCTATGGAAGTGTCTGTCTTTAAAGAGCAGATAGCCAAGGCAAGACATTGTAACACACTCTGTCATATGCACCTTCATTCTCAATACAATATAAGCCAGTTTCCTGTGTCTGGAGCAATATGTGAATGTGAAGCATTTTGTGTGCTACATTCCCTCATCCCTGGCTTTTATAGGAGTCGATTATATTCCCTCTCAAATTAATTGGATTGGGCTGTAAGAATGGATGGCGTAGGAGTGGAGAGTTGACTCTCTTAGGGTTAAGACTCTTCAACAGTCATCCTGAGTGAAGGGGAGAATGACTCAGATGAATATATTAGAAAAGATGATACCATAAAAGAGGATAACGTTAGAAGGCTAACTATGTAGACTCCTTACCTAGTCGCTTTGAAACTCATACTTATGATGAGTTCATAGCCAAGTGAGAAATGGGAATGTACCACATATGACTGGGACAGAAATCTAAGCCTCATATGACTGGGACAGAACTCTAAGCCTCATATGACTGGGACAGAACTCTAAGCTTCATATGACTGGGGCAGAAATCTAAGCCTCATATGACTGGGACAGAACTCTAAGCCTCATATGACTGGGACAGAAATCTAAGCCTCATATGACTGGGACAGAACTCTAAGCCTCCAGTTGAACTCTCAATGAGTTCAATGCTCATGAATTTTTCCAGCTGGTGTTCATGACTCAGCATCATGCTGCATTACTTTGTGAGTTGAAACTACAATAGGAAACTAAAACATTTTCCAACTAGCTACCTGGATGTAGTAAATCAAGTGTCGTGTTTAGCAAATGGTCAAGTTGTAAATGCCAGCGTTTCCCATTTTAAACTAGTATGCAAATGCAGCTTTGATGAGAAATTGAAACAGTTCACAGGCTGTTTCAGAGCTGGGACTTCGCTGGCATCTGACAGACATTCCATCCTCTTCTGGGTTGGCACATGCTAGGTCAGTACTGTATTTTCAGATATTCAGATGAGCAGATGAGCAGGGTCAGTAGGTACAGGTAGGAACATGTGAGTCAGAGAGGGAGGATTCCCTCAGATCCTTCAGGATACCAGACAAGACCAACTGACCATAGACCCTCAGGACACAGACAGGACACAGACTATTACAGACCCCCAGGACACAGACAGGACACAGACTATTACAGACCCCCAGGACACAGACAGGACACAGACTATTACAGACCCTCAGGACACAGACAGGACACAGACTATTACAGACCCCCAGAACACAGACAGGACACAGACTATTACAGACCCCAAGGACACAGACAGGACACAGACTATTACAGACCCCAAGGACACAGACAGGACACAGACTATTACAGACCCTCAGGACACAGAGAGGACACAGACTATTACAGACCCCGAGGACACAGACAGTACACAGACCATTACAGACCCCCAGGACACAGACAGGACACAGACTATTACAAACCCCCA
>JACXGI010011061.1:12704-26069 GCA_016801175.1 Esox masquinongy | reverse complement strand
AATTTTCTGAGATACTGAATTTGGGGTTTTCATTAGTTGTCAGTTATAATCATCAAAATTAAAAGGAATAAACACTTGAAATATATCAGTCTGTGTGGAATGAATGTATACATTATACAAGTTTCACATTTTGAATGGAATTACTGAAATAAATCAACTTTTTGATGATATTCTAATTATATGACCAGCACCTGTATATATGGGCATCAGTAAATCAGTAAGTAAATGAGTCAGTAGGTTTCAGATTTGGGAGAATCAGTCATGTTAAACATTGGCATGTCTCAAGCTAAGGCATGTCTCTCAGTTCCATACTAAACTGATCCTTTGTGCAAAACAGCACACTCAGAGCCTATCGGCAGCTGATGCGCACGAGAAATACTAAAAGGGCCATAACTACTATGATTAAAATGACTATGCCAACCTATTCAATGCCCACCCATCAATACTGACCCCATAATTCAGCTATCCTGGAGAATGGTCCTTTGATGTCATCACTGTGGGCCTGGTGGGAAACTTGTCATTTCATTAAGTAGGTCAGAGACAGTGGAGTTGTAGTATGGTATAAATGTACAACATTCTTGTCCTCTCAAAGCACAGGTTCCTCCCTTAGAGGCCAACAGACAGTCTAAGGCTGCCCTGTTCTGTAGAGAAAGCAAGCGGGTAGCTTCTAGCTCCTCAGAAATCAGATTACTGGCCCTAGCGGTCGCATTAGCAAGATGTTCTAAATCACGCACCTGATCCAAGGACTGCATCACACGGCACATGGGCAGTAGCATGCCCATTGTTCAAGTGCCCTAGCTCTGCTTATGGGTCAGCCAGGATAGGTCATGTGTGTACCGTTGGCTACAATAAAGCACAGTTAGAGATTGGAACAGACTACCACCTGATGGCCTGGGCGTATCACCTGATGCTCCTGTTTTTTAGCACCTTTAGGAGTACAAAGAGTACAGTAGAACACAGTTCCATTGATTAATGTGGATGGGTTAATTATAGAGAATAAAATACTAACTTCATATCTCACGAGCACATGGGTATTCGTTACTGGGCAGTTGTTACCTAGTACGGCTGCTGTATCCTAGTCCCATGTGGCTGTTTTACATATTCGGGCAGAAGATTTTGGTGAGGCAGAAAGAAGACTTACTGTTGTCTTAGGGGACCCTGGTGTCAACAGACATTCTATATGGGCTATCCTGGTTTACTAATGGAGGTGAGTCATCTCGTCTGCTTCTTACCTCTGGTTTCAATTGAGTTGTAAATTCGGGTATGAGTGGGACGAGTGTTGGTTCTCCCTTTTCTCCTACGGGCCACCCATCGCACCTGGATACCTCGACCAATGAGAGCACCTGCTCCTGATTAGCTCCCTTTTTGGGGTTGAAATGATGAAAGACATGCATACAGTGTAAAACTTATTAGTGTAATTGTCGTGTAATTGTAATGTATAGTTGAGAGAGCCCCCATTTTCCCTAATAATTGGTGTGGAGAATATATATGAGTATAGGGTGTTTTGACAAAGACCTGTTTTGGGGAGAACCCCTGTGGGAGCCAGAGACAGTGTAAACTATGATTTCTGTCTCTACTAGGTCTATTCTTCCCCCCTTTAGACTTTGCTTTCCCCAAAATGTGTTGTTGGAGTGTGTGTGGTGGAAGTGTTGAGGTGCAGTGTAAGTGCGTTTACGTGCTGTGACATCTGGTTTCTTTAATTGTTCGGTTTGGCTGTCAGAGTTAATTTTCCAGGCCTGCCCTTGGCAGTCCCTGTGGATTCTAGACTCCACAGAAATCATCAGTAGGCTGACCAGGGTTGCAGCTATCATACCAAGGCAGCGGAGAAGGAGGTCATCTGATTGTCTGCCAGTTTTGTCCTTCTTTGAGTCCAGGCTGATGATGATGTATGATGTATGTCCTCCTGTGCTGGAGGGTCGTGGTCTGGTCAGCAGTGGTTAGCCTGGATCCATGTGTCCTTTCTTAAGATCAATTATCTTTACTGCTGTTTTCCTGGTTGGCGGGAATTGTTTGGGCTTTCCCACGTCTCTTTCCATTTTCTTCCGGTCGAATTTTTGTTTCAGCCGTTTACTGTGTCTTTACCCATCCCGATTATAACTTTACTCCCATTGGATTTTAATTTAGCTAGTATGTTCTAGTTACAAGTTTTGACTTCCCGCTCCATTTGACCTGATATAGCGCAACCTCTATCCCAATACATGTCAAAGTCTAAATTTAATTGTGAAGTTACTCCCCAGTCCTCTCCCTTTACCTGGCACATAATCCTGTGGTTGTCCTCATCCATTGATATTGACCCAAAAGGCCTCTTTGTCTCAGTCTTGATGCTGTACACACAGTCTCATCATCTTCTGTAGTAAGCGACTCTGTGCCTCAGATCTGTTGCTGTTGGGCACAAGGCTCAAGGTTCAATTTCAAGTTGTGTTGTACTGTCTCACCGTTGGATTGGAGATGTGTTCCAGACATAACAAGGTGGTCAAAATGTCTGTTATGCCAGAAATCTGTTTCGGGAACTCAAAAGGTGCCAAAGGGAAAGGTTGCAGGAGGTTTCACTTCACATGATTGTTCCCAATGCACTTCACATGATTGTTCCCGTCTCCTTGCATTGAGCTAGAGGTCTGCCACACCGTCCTTATAGGAGAAAGGACAAGACAAAACACTGCATCAGTTTAATTATTCTCCTGGGCCCTAGCAAACAGGCTACAACAATACTAAAAATTACACTGAACTATTAAAGAGATGGTGGGACTATTACTTAAAGGTCAGAAACAAAAATGTTTCAGTCTTGTGAAAAGATCACAAGTCACACCAACTTAAAAACAACTATGAATTAAGGTTTGAAATAAGAATATGAAATAAAAAAAATAAAATGAAAGTGTAGTAAATTTTGGCAGTTTGTCTAATTAAGTTGTTTAAATCTGTTCTAAAGATTTTGTTCACTGGCCAGTAGGTTCTAAATAGAAAGGTTAGTAAAGACTGATTTTTTGGTGCTATAGGGGTAGTGCTTCAAAGTGCTATTTACGGACATCTCAAATTAGCTGAAATAAACCCCAAAATGTCCTTGAAATATAATAACAATGAACAAAAATAGATAATAGGGCTTTGCTGGTAAATTTGCTAATACCCAAACATAAAATTAAATAATAAAACAAGAAAAAAAATGAGTCAATGAAAATACAACTCCCCTCTGCTCCCTGATCTCCCCATGTCCTGGTGAATGGCTCCTGACTGGTGTAGTCATGGATGTTGATGCCGCATTGTGTTGGGTGGTCCTCTCCATTCCTCCAACCTTCCTAGTTGTTACATGTGAAAAACTACAGGGGTTTAAAGACTGATACTGCTGTTTCATGTCTTGTGATTTGATGTTGTCAGCCATTCTGGGGACCCACGTTTAATGCGTGTGCCCACTGCTGTCTGTACTGTACCTCCCTGTGACCCCAAAGTCCCAAAGTCAAGTGTCCCTCTTCCTATGAATCAGTCCAGGTGGTTACCTCTCCTTCATAGAGCTCAGCTCCTCTGACTGTGATAGTTGCCAGTAATGGTCCAGCTTTGGACTGTCTGTTGTACTTGACAGTCTGTCCCCCACCTCTCCTTGGTTTTGGTGAAGCGGGAACCGTCAGTGTCCTGGCTGGTTCGCCACTCTTACTGAGCCCAAGTCAGTCTCATAGGTCTGGGCTTGGTTTGGCCCTGGAATGATCTGGGCCACAGGTGTCATTGGACAAGGTTTATCAGGTCTATCAGTGATTCAGGATTCAGGACTCCTACTTAGTGGGAAACAAAGATGGAATCTCGCACAACACAAAGTTAGAATCTTAACTAGAGAGGTGTGTATTTAGCTTACTCTATTAAACCCCAATATGTCTACCTCCCCCCACTTTTTTTATTTTTATAAAGAGAGAATAACATGGCCCAGTTTGTAACAACTAGGAATCAAGAACTAGGAATAAACTACAACTAGGAATAAAAAATGCTAAATAGGCTAACACTGATTCAAATTAAGACTCATGTATTTGTCTTCCCTTAATAATAATAGGAAGAATCTAGTCATATTAGCAATCTCTAAGGCAACATTTCCTCCAACAATGTACTAAGACAGAAACAAAATGTACTTCATAATGACAATTGAAAAGGTTCATAGGCCTGAATTCTGGCTCCTATCTCTTACTGATACTAGTCTGTCTGTGTTTACTATTAGGGGCTACATTAATCCTTCCCAGTGCTCTGTCTAAAACCGAAACCTGAATGTGTAAATAAAATACACTCTCTAAAAAACCAAAACAGAGGCCAAAACAGAGTCTCTACTGAACAAGGCTGGGTCATAAAAAAGAAGAGAATAGGTGGAGAGGTTTTATTTTTGTCTCTCAGCACTGGTGAAAGCAAAATGACAGTAGTGGGATTAATGCTAAATGATTAAATGATTAATGCTAGCTTGCTCCTTGACCTGCTTTATACTTCTCCTAATACAAACAGGATGGGTCACCCAAATAGATTCCTCACAAATGCTTAATTTTATCATAGAAATGTAAGTCCACATTCTACTCCACCTTTCAGCTAACAAAGTCCCTCTCCCCCTTTTCTTACCTTATTCAACTTATGTCCTTGGACACCACTCTCTCGACACTGAGGGGAGACAGAAATTGTTACTATACATAGATCCCATCTGGGGATCTAACGAGTGTTTACCATAAAAAAACAGCAGATCTAACCCAACAGCATTTGTGAGGATGTTGAATTTAACAAATGTTACATTAGGGTTATGGGAAGGTGATCACCATGCTAACAATGTATACATCAACCTATAAGGACGGCTGTCCTTGCTTTAAGAGAGTTTAACCAAATGCATTGATCGATTGTGGCAACACCAATACGGTTAAATAGGGAACTTCACCATCTCAGTAGCGCCTCCAACGCTGGATTGATAAGGACCTCACCACAGAGATAACCACATACTGTTTCTTAAGACTATGTGTACGGTCTGATAAGGTGATCCGCTCGTTTTAACAGTACTTTGTCACTTTTGGTGGGCCAGGAAACCAGTTAACCCCTCTCCCATACTTATAACCTGTCCGGCGCGTTGGCGCCATGTGCCCTTGTGAAAAGGAGAAACTAGTCAACACCTTCCCCGGTCCCTTCACCAGTCCGGCACATTGGCGCCATGTGCCCTGGTGAAAACAGGTTGGGACAAACTTGTCTAACATAGGGTCTTCCAATTAAAACTTAGTCTTGGATGTTATTAGCTTCTTTTGTACGTGGTGAGTCAGTGCAGGTGTGGGTGTGTATCAGGAGGTCTGTGTGGAAACTACAGATGGTGTTTCATTTGAGATTTAATAACAGAATTGCATGGGCTGTTTATAAAAATAACTTTTAAAAAACTTTGGTGATAGAGAAGTAGAACATAGTTTCATACAGAGAAGTAGAACATATGAGAGGATTTTTAACTAAGGGAGAATCATTTTAATCTGTATACTTTCTAATTAGTTTAAACCTAAATTCATAAACCAACATTTAATTGTAGAAGCATTTAAATAAAGCAGATCAACAAATCAGTGGTGAGAGAGATCTAGTATACAGCCACCACCTCCCAACACAGAAAACAAATACACCTTAAATATTTTATTTTTTTTAACATATTTGGGACCACTTAAAAAAAAATGGCCAATTAATGTATTTAAGAAAATGTAATTAATACATCTAGAACTAATGATGAACATTTTGAAAGTGTTGTTTGTATATTCACTGTGTGAGGACAAGTTGGCTGCGTTTGTTTATAAAATTAGAAAATGGTCCTATTGTTGGTTGTAATATAAGATTTCAGCAAAATCTCCAATTCCTGGGTTACACCTAAGGAACCCCGCAGTCCTTGCCAGGACCAATCCACTAAAACCTGAGGCCTCTAAGGATATTACCTGAAATGATGGATATAATATGAAATTACTTTATTTGAATAAAGTTAAATGTATGTATATATTTTTAAAGCGTGTGGGATATACATCTCAGAATAAAACGTGAAATACATAAAAGGTTGCTATTCATACCTGAAAGATGCATTTTGAATAAAGTTAAATGCATTCGCCATATATTTATCACATTCCACATGCCTGCAATGCAAAAATATATTTATTTTCCGTGTGGGTTGGGATGCAGCCCACCATTACTATATTTATTTATTCATTTATTTTTTTATAGAGACTAGTAGAGGATATTTAGCCTAAATTGGGAACAACCAATTGTCATTATGAATGCAACACTTGTAGAAAACGTCTAGCTTAAATTGGGAATAACCGTTCTGAAAATGTCATCATGAACGTAGCCGTACCATCTACTCACTTCAAATTATTTTAAGTCATAAACTTTGAGGTAACGGGAGAAACACTGACCATACAGACATACATGACATACAAAACAAAAAGCACTATAAGAAGTTAAAGAATAAGCAGGCTTGCAGTTAATGTTAGTTTTGTTAAGCAGGCAGTTTGCAACACTTGGACATAACACAAACATATAACATTTAAATGTACAGACATAAAGACAATACATCTAACATTGGCCAGTTGATTCTTAACCTAAAAGTGAGTCTTGGTCGCGTTTCATAATTTAGATGGGCTCAATTGTCCAGGACAGGAATTTCGTGTGCACTGAGTTCTCCTATTGGAATTGGAAAGCAACCCCGTACCGCTATATTAATAGTGCACCACTTCTGACACCACTTCCAATTCCTTCAGAGTTAAATCTTCAATTATAACTTAGTTTCACATTCAGGTAATAATGGTTAAATAAGTTTCTTGCCTCCAATACCCAAAAGAAACGTAATCCGTTGTTTCAACATATTAATTTCCCTTCGGGGCACACAACTGAAACTTCCCGGTACAGGCCACCGTACTTGTTGGGAATCCCAAATCCAAGGAGGGATCTGGGATTTCTCAACTCATAAAGCGACCAGCACGTATTTATGTGTTTGTGTTAATTTAGTTTGAATAGTTATCTGGTATTTGACAGCCATCGATATATTCCACATACTGTATTATTGAAGAATGCTTCAATGACTTTTGCACCCTGACACCACCAATCTTTCCAAATGGTTTCACCGTTTTGATAAATTCCAGCACAAATGGCTGTTTGTATTGCTTGAATGATCTACATGTACCCTATGTATTTCATAGATATAAGAAGACTGAATTTCGTGGCCTGGGCCTTGCACTGCTTTTAACCCAGTCGGGACCCAATTTAGTGCCATTTTTAAGTAGAATGGGACCAGAGTGCTAGTGACAAAGACCGTATAGGGTGATCTTTCATGTGTTTTATCGGTTATTACTGCACATTGAATAATATAAACATGGAATTAAATAGTAATAATAAGAATGGCCAAATAGCCAAAAATAGCCAACAGCTATAATTTCTTTCCTAACGTTACCCAAAAGAGAGCTCCGTCTTTTTAACCAAAAACACAACCAAAAACAACAACCAGAATTTCTTCCTAATATGAAAAAACAATAAAAACCAATAAAAAATGATCTGTGTTCTGGGTGAAAATCACCAGCATATATGGCGTATGTATGGCAATAGCCGCACGGGTGCTCATTTGGAGGTTATAGGGAATGTCATTGATCGATAAAGCATTTGTACAACACAGTTCTAGTCAGTAATGTTGTCGTTTCAGTTCTAAAACACTGGTTATGCTGGACGTCCCTCAAACAAACACTAGAAAGCGCCAAAGAAGAATAGGGAGCCGCGACGGAACCTTTTGAATTAAAATGTCCGGCTATTTCCTTGTAATAACAAGAAAATACGTTGAACAGTCATTGGGTCATATTCAATTGTTTATAGTCTGACTAGAGGATTTATGGCATTTGCCTGTTGCTATTGTCTTTCATCAGAACACAGATCAAAGAAACACAAGTATGGTTGGGCATTTTAGTTAAAATTCACAATTGTAATAAGATACACAACCCAATCCTTACTATTCCTGAGCACACACAGAATTATCCGTGCTTCTCTCTCTCACACTCATTCAAACACCCATTCAGTGCCGGCTATTCAAACACCTGTTAACAGCGTAGAGATTTTCTTTTAGCCCCTCACCTTAATGCTTTAGTGGTTCTTGGGTATCCTCAACATAGGGTCTCTTGGATATAACAGATTTTAATTTGCCAATTTACTTTAATTTGGGACCAGCCTTGGCTTGGTACATAGGGGTCCGTCGACCACCGCTACAGCAACCCACCAAGGGGAGTAATGCACCCCCGAAGTCCTACACCCTTGACCAACAATGAGTATTTCTCTGGAGTATCGGGAAACGCACACCTGTCACAACCAGTCAGGTTCCCTCACGTATAAGCTCTTGGGAATCTAATTAGATATTCTCTCACATACAACAGGATTTTGAGAACCTCAAATTGGTTAAACTACTGGCATATATTGTGTTTTATCTCTGTCAGTGATCACTTTTTCCTATTTTCAATCTCGTCTTTCTGTTTTTAACTTCTTATCGAAGGGTTTTCTAAGTTTTATATAAACACCAGTTTACAACATTATAACAACAAAACAAGATAATAATAAAACATGTAACATTCATAATGAACTGTTATTCTGCATATACAAATTGGACTTCGTCACTTCATGCTCCGGTGCCAACAATTCAACTTTCAAAACAGACTGACATGAACTATTGCGAAAATTTCGCTTACCTCTATTGTGCACGTAGTTCAGTCAGCCAGAGAGAATTGAAAAGCAAACGCCGTTGTCGAGAAGATATTGAAGTCCCATCTGGGGTGCCAAATTGTTGAAGATGGAAAAATGTTCGCAATTTATTATGAAAAGAGACTCGACAGTCATTCGTATAAGAGTTGATTATTTCAGTTTAATTACGTGGATCCACCGGAACAATCGTTTTCACAAAACAGAGTATAAGTACAGAGACCAATAGAGCAGTGTCATAACAATTGTTCTAATCATACATTATTGCTTTCACCTCTTTATACCCCTCCTTGTCAGCTCTCAAAAATATTATCTCTTATGCTATAAGATACATACAAAAACAAGTCGTCATACTAATGGGAAAATAAGATGGGACCCTACAGTGTCATAGCAACCATAGTTCTAGGTCATAGTTAACAGACCTCCTGATCTAAGCTACCCCTAGTCTCTGTCCTGCCCAAAAGGAAGGATACAGAGGAGACACAGGCAACTTCACCTTGGAGCCATCTGTACAGGGCCATAGATAAGATAGGTTTGAGGCCTGGCGCCTTCGGTTGTGGACATAATCACTTCTAGGAACAGGGCATGCTGACCTAGGTCTTCTTCTATACGTGGCAACCATGAACAGTCTAAAGCAAATTCAGGCCTAGTCTAAAACAGTCCATTTATTACAGTTAATATGCAGAATAATGGATAAATAAGGATATGGTAATAAATTAATCCTTTACACCTGAATGCCCATTAAAACAAGTTATTACCTCAAGGCTTCTAATTAACATCCAAATTGGTATTACAAATGTGTGGATCTGAAACATTTTTGGAAATTTCCAAAGCAAACAATAACCTCAGTAAATATGTCCAAATATACATTAGACCAGAAAAGACAAACCCAAATCAACATTAAGAATCCTTGTGCACAGGAATACAAAAAAACATAGGCCAAATGAACTATTATGAAAAACATACTATTGCCCGGGACTTGGGGAAACTCTAGGTGCGTGCGCATACACCGTCTCAGCAACTTCTTTCAGGTCCTGTTATGGCCTGTCGCAATCATTTGTATGACAACAATCTTTAGCACAATATTTAGATCACAAAATCATATGTTCCTTATCTGAATAAGGGAGTTTCATGCCGATGTTAGAAACGTCTCAACCCTAGTTGAGAATTATGCTGTAATGCAACATGTAATGTTACAATTATTTGTGTGATAATCAAGCGGCAACTAAAATGCCATAATCGCGACAACCCAAGATCCTGCATGAATCGCCCCTCTGTCAACCTTGGCTTTCATTCTCAGCTGAAAAGAGGGGAGTGCTGTGCTATCTGGACATTGAACAACAAAGCCTTCCTCTAACAATGCTGTAAACAGGATTTACACATTCAATTGCCTCTGGTTATACAGGGTATAGACTCCATTAGATACAGTTGTGCTAAAAAGTTTGCATACCATTGGAGAATTGGTAATATATGTACCATTTGTAAAGAAAACATGAGTGAGCAGGCAAAACACGTTTATTTTATTTCTTATGGGATTCATATTCAACTGTAGGTCATAACAGAATGGCACAATCATAAAACAAAACATGGCAACAAAGAAAAAAATGAACTGACCCCTGTTCAAAAGTCTGCATACCCTTAGTTCTTAATACTGTGTATTGCCCCCTTTAGCATCAATGACAGCGTGCAGTCTTTTGTAATAGTTGTCTATGAGGCCCCAAATTCTTGCATGTGGTGCAGCTGCCTATTCGTCTTGGCAGAATGTCTCCAGGTCATGCAATGTCTTTGGTCATCTTGCATGAACCGCACATTTCAGATCTCCCCAGAGTGGCTCGATGATATTAAGGTCAGGAGACTGTGATGGCCACTCCAGAACCTTCACCTTTTTCTGCTGTAACCACTGGAGGGTCAACTTGGCCTTGTGCTTAGGGTCATTGTCATGCTGGGAAGTCCAAGAGCGCCCCATGCGCAGCTTTCTTGCAGAAGAATGCAAATTGTCTGCTAGTATTTTCTGATAACATGCTGCATTCATCTTGTCATCAATTTTCACCAGATTCCCCATGCCTTTAGAGCTCACACACCCCAAAACATCAGTGAGCCACCACCATGCTTCACAGTGGGGATGGTATTCTGTTCACTATAGGCCTTGTTGACCCGTCTCCAAACATAGCGTTTATGGTTGTGACCATAAAGCTCTATTTTGGTCTCGTCACTCCAAATTACAGTGTGCCAAAAGCTGTGAGGCGTGTCAAGGTGTTGTCGGGTATATTGTAACTGGGCTTTTTTGTGGCATTGGCGTAGTAAAGGTTTCTTTCTGGCAACTCGACCATGCAGCTCATTTTTGTTCAAGTATCGTCGTATACGGCTCCTTGAAACAACCACACCGTCTTTTTCCAGAGCAGCCTGTATTTCTCCTGAGGTTACTTGTTTTTCTTTGTATCCTGATCAATTTTTCTGGCAGTTTCGGCTGAAATCTTTCTTGGTCTACCTGACCTTGGCTTGGTATCAAGCGATCCCCTGATTCTCCACTTTTAAACAAGTGATTGAACAGTACTGACTGGCATTTGCAAGGCTTTGGATATCTTTTTATATCCCTTTCCATCTTTATAAAGTTCCATTACCTTGTTACGTAGATCTTTTGTCAGATCTTTTCTGCTCCCCATGGCTCAGTATCTAGCCTGCTCAGTGTATCCACGTGAGAGCTAAAAAACTCATTGACTATTTATACACATACACTAATTGCAATTAAAAAACCACAGGTGTGGGAAATTCACCTTTAATTGCCATTTTCATGTGTGTGTGTCACATTGTGTCTTTAACAAGGCCAAACATTTGAGGGTTTGTAAACTTCTGATCAGGGCCATTTGATTTCTGTTATCATTATAATTTAAAAAGGAGCCAAACAACTATGTGGTAATAAATGGCTTCATGTGATCACTATCCTTAAATAAAAGACAGTTTTTCCATGATCTGTCATATTTTCAAAATCAATGCCAAAATTTCACAATTTCTGCCAGGGTATTCAAACTTATGAGCACAACTGTATACTTCTCAGCTATTATAATCAGAAAACCACAGTAACCATAGCAATCCATTTTTTGCAATATTTTCCAGACATCTGCCGTTTAACCCACTTTCCCAACAAAATAGGCAAACAGTATGAGTATTCGCTATATTCCTCCACTTCTCAGCTATTTTAATCTGAAAGAATTACAAAAATATCTCTAACCAAACGCTAGATACTGCAACCGTAGCAAATATAGCAACAGGATTCTTTTTACTTTTCAAAAATAGCTTAAATGGAATACACTTTCCGAAACATACAGAGACATGGATGTGCATATATGTATCTATACTTCTCACCTATTCAAATAAGAAAACATTTTAGAGAAAGTATTATACCAAACATAAAATGTTGTGACTGGAGTAACCATATCAACAGGATTCTTTTCTACTTTAACACAAACATGAATATCAGCTTTTCATACTTTAAAAACGTACAACTGTTCAAAGTTTGCTGTACCAATGTACCAATGAAAACTTGAAAGCGTAAAAGCAAGCTACAGTTACTTTCAGAGATGGAGTCAAGACCACAACACTGGAGACCAAGACCACGTCTATGTGGTCTCGAGACTGAGACCGCAAGATCGAGACTCCATCTCTGGTAACTTTACTTGTAAAGTTCAAATCTAGTTTAAATTAGAAGCTGTGTTATGTTCCCTTTAACACAGTATGCAACCCCAATATTTTGAAGTCGGTGTTGTGTGTGGGAAACAGAATGGGAAAAGAAATATATACCAACATTTCTTTTTTACATTGTCTTTTTTAATATAGGTTTATGGCATAAAATCATTGTCTCAAAACCTGGTTTGGACAATAATAACAGAACACATATCACTACTAGACATTAAGGCTATTTACATGAAGTAAATATTTACATGTTGTGTGCACTCGTGTTTGTGTGGGTGAGTGCATGTGCGCCAAACTGAGTCGTCAGTGACAGTGATTGGACGAGGTTAAGTGTTCAGCAGTCTGATGCAGGCCTGATTGGTGGGGCCTGTCGTGACAAATGGTGGGGGCTGTCGTCAGCCCCAAGGTCTTAAGCTGCTATATTATTGTGCTGGGGGAGTAGGGTCAGTTCTCCTTCACCACTATAAATCCTTGTAGATCTAAGGAATGCATTTTCTAAATTTTCCCTGTCTCCTGCCGTTTTAAACTTAGGAGGACTTGAGGTCCTGGCCCACACCTGAGGAGTACCAGGCTTGAAAGACCCGTTGCTGTCCTTGTCCAAATTCCTCCTGGTTGTGTTGCAGATCAAGACGATACCTGACGATTTCAGCTGCCACTGTGCTGACACCTCCCCCTCCCCGTGTTGTCCCTGTCCTTGTCCATCTGGTCATGCTTCCGACCTGGACTAAGTTTAAATAGACTCTGGACTCAGCCCACATGCACTTATTAATTATTACAATTTGTATTCTTAATATGTTCACCCGGCACAGCCAGAAGAGGACTGGTCACCCCTCTGAGCCTGGGTCCTCTCTAGGTTTCTTCCTAAATTTCGGCCTTCTTAGGGAGTTTTTCCTAGCCACTGAAATTCAACACTACTGTTGTTTGCTCCTTGGGGTTTTAAGGCCGGGTGTTTTGTAAAAGCACTTTGTGACAACTGCTGATGTA